>OX243814.1:17447349-17455735 GCA_945859605.1 Lumbricus rubellus
GCATCCATCCATGCATCCATCCATCCATCCCTACATCCATGCATCCATCCATCCATCCATGCATCCGTCCATTCATGCGTCCATCCATCCATCCATCCATCCATCCATCGAGCCATCTATCTATCCCTTCATTCATTCATCTTTTCATCCATTCTTCCATTCATCCATTCATCCATTAATTCAGCCATTCATCCATTCATCCGTTCATCCATCCACCCATCCGTCCATCCGTTCATCCATTCATCCATTCATCCATTCATCCAAACATCCATCCATCCGTACATTCATCCATCCATCTATTCATCCATTCATCCATTTTTCCGTTCATCCATCCATCAATCCATTCATCCATTCATCCATCCATTCATCCATCTACTCATCAATCAATCCACCAATCCATTCGTAAATCCATACATTCGTCCATACAGCAAAATGCAGCCTAATCTAATGTAAAGTATAGTAAAATTAAAACGTGTATATGGATGAGCAGCAGAGATTAATTAACTCATTGACGGGAGAGTGAAACGTATACACTCGCCTAAGCAAGTTTCTCAACACTCACGCCTAATTGCCCAGTCTTATTGCAGGCTGTTTGTTCAGTTGGTATAGCCTACATGTAATTAAGATTTGTGTATTCTGTGATATCCGTTCTTGCAACATGTGAACTGTTAAAACTTCATAATTGTGCAATGTAACCGGTTGCCGTCACTCTGTCAATCGGATTGTTGAATAAAGAGAATATTATTAGTCTGATATTCATATACCTATTATACGAAAGTGTCGTTCATTGATCTCAAATAAATGCCGAAGGCAAATATTATTTGGCAAAGGTGGTGCAGAAATGCATTGACATGTCTTCTGCAAGTGTCAGGATTGAACAAAGCCCTATTTGTAGATTGATTGTTCAGTGAGATAACCGCTATAATAGACCATTTCGCACATCGTGTTTTCGAAGTCTGCAGTCTACAGAGAATGATTGTGAAGAATATGCATGCCTGTGCGCGTTTTTTTCTGTAGGTTGTGACATTGATAGTTTGCGTTTAAATTTTATTCTAAGTCCTTTTTTATTTTAGACAACTCGAGTCATCCACAATTTTATGCCCTGTATATGGTTCCTAATGATAAACATAGGCCATAATTATAATCTTGATGCTTACTAAGGGCGGTCGGGTAAAACAGGTTTATAAATTAGACTATAATTATGCCTTACAGGCATGTAGACAGTTGCTCTGTTTGCTGATTATGTAGCAGAACAATGCAATGGCGCCTACGGGTGAGACCTGGCATGCGTCCTCTTCAACATTTCTATAGGTCTACGCCTGTATGTCTTTCGTCTGCCTGCATGCCTATAAACAATTATGTTTTGATTATAGAGAGGAGGAAGATAAGGAGCAGATACCCAGTTCAAAGTCAAGGAAGGGGGAGGCTTTCATTGGAATGAGACAAGGGCGGATACAGAAATTTTGGACGGGGGGGGCCAAAAATTCTTGGTCTTGGGTCCGGGAACAAATTTAGGCCTGGGGAAAATTTTTCTTTCACGTATCCGCCAAAAGAGTTGATGACCTTTTTTTTTTAGTCATCCGGCCAAATTTTTGGAGAAGGGGCCGCAATGCATGGGTATTTCTTAATAGGGGGGGGGGCCAAATTGTACAATATGTACATTGTTCCACAGCATGTTCAATCCAAATGGGGGGGGCACGATACATGGGAATTCTAAATGGGGGGGGGGCATGGCCGGATAAGCCCCCCTCCTGGATCCGCCCCTGGAATGAGATGACCAATGATTGACCATTGGGTAGAAATGCCTCACTGCAAGAGTTACACATTTGTAGAATGGCTTGGCTGTATGTACATGTAGGCTACAATATCATTGGACTCCATAACTGTTTTCAATTTTGGAAGAGCCTTTGGTAAGTTCTGGCATAATTATTATGCTCAGCTCAATGCATTTGATTTGACTAGTTTTTCACCACCGTCACCACGACCCGTGCACATGATGCTGCTGCTGCTGCTGAAGACGTTGATGATGACGATAAAAATGGTGATGATGGCTATGATGATAACGATGATGAGAAAGATGATGATGATCGTTGGTGGTGACGATGATAAAGAACTTCACGTATAGAATAAGATGACGATAATGATGATAACAACGACGATGGCAACGACGATGATGCTAATGATGATGGTGAAGATTACGTAGATGATAATGTAGTTGAATATTCACATGATGATGATGATGAAGAAAATGTGGATAGTGAAGGCTATGATGATGATGGTGATGATGATAACGACGAAAAAGACGACGACGTTGATAATGATGACGATGCTGCTGATGATGATAATGATGAAGATGATGATGATGATGACGACAACGACGTAAATAATGATGATAATGCTGACTATGATGATAATAATGATGATGATAATGATGATGATGGTGATGATCACGATGATGGTGGTGGTGGTGGTGATTATGATGATGATGATGATGTTGATGACTACGACGACGACGTCAACGATGACGATGATGATGACGACGACGACAACAACGACGAAGACGTTGATAGTGAAGACGATTCTGTTGATGCTGCTGCTGGTGCTGATGATAATGATGATGATGTTGACGTTCGATAATTATAATGAAGCTGACGACGACGACGACGATGATGACGATGATGATGATGATGATGATGATGATGATGATGATGATGATGATGATGATGATGATGATGATGATGATGATGATGATGATGATGATGATGACGACGATGACGTGCGACGACGATGATGATGACGATGATGATGACGACGACGATGATGATGATGATGATGATGATGACGACGACGACGACGATGATGATGATGACGACGACGACGACGATGATGATGATGATGATGATGATGATGATGATGATGATATTGGAATATGCACGCCAACGATAAGCAATGTACTCTGAATTGTCTGCCATTCAAATTCCCTATGTAGCCTACTGCGCGAACGACATTATCATGCATGCATGAGGCGACCTGCAGCCCATAGGCCAGTAGGCGTGGCGGCTTATTAAACCGTAGCCTCCGCTGCCGCGCATGCGCACGCTATGTACAATGCTTCAGAAGAGACAATAATAACTTACGCAAACCAATTTAAGTTTCCCTCTGTCAATCTAGCGAGCTGTGAACCAAAACTGATATATCTAGATAGGAATTAAATCAATTAATCGCATGCCGGGTGTTCCGCACATATGATAATTCCTAGTTTTTCATTTATTGGTGATTTTATGTCGCGAGGACTTTATGGTGAAAAAGTAAAAGACGCGTAATAACAGGTCCAATTTGCATCATAAATTTCCTGAAGATGGAAAGCCCAAATATGAAACTATCATGGAAACAAACTTATTTTGGTGAACTTAACCAAAACCAAATATTACTTTTTCCGGTTGTGGTAGACGGAAAGAGAAATTTGATGCAAACTATAAGAGGCTCACGTCAAGGAGGACCTAAAATGTATGGGTAGGTAAGCGTGGTGGTTTGCCATCAACTGAGAGCTTTAGAAAAGGATAATAATAATAATAATAATAATAATAATAATAATAATGATAATAATAATAATAATAATAATAATAATATTAATAATAATAATGATAGTAATAATAATAATAATAATAATAATAATAATAATATTAATATATAATAAAACAATCTTAGCGTTTATGGGCACTGTCGCCAGCCAAGAAATCGACAATTAAGGCCATGATTCTGGACTGGTTTACAAAATATTATCAGCAAAGAGTTCCATGCAAAACAGCCGTCCCATAATTTTTTCGATCCGAGTATAATAAGTGCCTCGGGAGCCACGGTTAATAATGATAACAATAAAATAGTTGGTTGAGCAAAAATTGCTCTCTGATGCCTGCCTATCTGACATTCAGATAATTACGAATCTTAGCCATACAGTCAATGCAAAGAGGACGCGTTTTTGCTCTTCATTCTCGTTTCTTTTTCATTCTCTATTCTACAGAAGTTTGGATCCCTCATCCACAACCATTTTTCTTCCCAATCGCTTCTTCCACTCATTTCATTCATATAATCAGTTAATTCATCTTTCTCCTCTTTCTCTTCTTTCTCCTCTTTCCCCTCATTCTCCACTTCCTCCTCTTCCTCTACTTTCTCCTCTTTCTCCTCTTTCTCCTTTTCTCCTCTTTCTCCTCTTTCTCCTCTTTCTCTTCTTTCTCCTCTTTCTCCTATTCCTCCTTCTTCTTCCACTACTCTTCCCCCTCCTCTTATACCGCTACTGAAGAGAAAGCCGGAAAGGCGAAGAAGAATAAAACATTCCTCTTCGCCTTCCTCTTCACCTTATTTTCTTCCTCGTCATATATGTTCTTCTTCCGATTTGTCCTCCTCCTCCACTTATTTTATCATCTTCCTCTTTCCTTCGTATTCCTGCTCTCTGCAGCCTTTGTCCAGCTCCTTCTCTCTTCTTTCTCTTCACCATTTCCCTCTCCATATCTTCTGCACCATTTCTCTGATTCTCCTACTCTTATTTCTCATCTTCCTCTTTCCCTTCCTTCCTCTACTTCTTGTTCCTCATCCCCTCTTCTTCCTTCTCTTCGCCTTTTCCCTCTCCAATTATTCTCCCTCTTCCTTCTCTTCCTGATCCTTTTCCTGCCCACACTCTTCCTTCCTTCCGTCCGATCATTTCTATTCCTCGCGACCAACGCTAGGAGGTCCACTGCATCCGCCATCTTTGCTTGTTGATCGGAATGTCAATTCCCTTATAGTATCTGCGTCTAAGTCCTTCTGTCTGTCACTGTCTGTCTCTCTCCATCCAATTTACGGCAATGACATTATGTCAGCCTTGACCGTCACAGCGGATCCCAGTCACAAAGTAGGCGAGGCGCCTGCTGTCTCTCGCTGCCTTCCTTCCTCCCTTTCCCTTTCCACCTCTTCCTTCCTCCCTTTCCTCTTCCTCCTCCTCCTTCCTCTGCGTCTCTCTCTCCTCTTTCCGGAATTTCTTTCAGGTCATCATTCTACTGGTTTCCTCCTTCTCCTCCTCCCTCAATTCCTGATGCGTTCATTACTCTTCTCCAGAATCCCATCCCTCCATTCTTCTTCCACTCACTACCCTTCTCTATGCACAACCACTTCCAGTGTCAACCTTTCTATTGTAAACACATATTATTCTATAGCGCCTCTTTAAGAAGGACTTGTCAGATCATCTGAGACTAAGTCGTCATTGCTTCAGGCGTGTCTCTTTTATCTTTACTGCTCTACCCTTATGTTCACATGAAACCCATTTGGGACCGTATACGGTTTACATACAAATTTTGTCACGTCGTTGCTGGTTAGGGCAAAGGACGAATTCAATTTTATTCCACGAATTAAAAAAATTATTATACCGAAGTGAAGAAAATCAGCCCCTTCTCTTTACGCTACACTAAATGACCAGTACTAAAAATGATCTTACCATTACCATTTTTGTACCCATGCGTGGTGTGTCACATGTTTTTTTCTTCCATTAAAAGAATAATTAAACTATGTCTATCTGATGCCATGGAAAAGAATGCTGGCAGAGCAATGTTCTCCTCTTCCTCCACCTTACCCAACTCTCCCTTCTCTTCTAATTCTGCCTCTTCCATCTCTGATTTACGATTTACATCGCTTCCACGACGTGTCCTTGGTTCTGTCTTCCATTAACAGTCTTCCTCCTCCTTTGCCCAATCCTCTTTCCCCCATTCCAGTGCGCAGAAGCCAAGTCCAAACCCACGGGATCCATTCCGGTCTCTCCCACCCAACTTGTCAGCATATTTGTCCCCGTTCTTTTGTTCCTGGAAGTTGGCCAGGGATAATTTTGGGCACTGGCGCAGTGACCCGCGGCGGAGTGATTCGGTCAGGCGTAAAGAGAGACCGTGCCGCAGCGAGCCAACGACGAGATGGGATGGCGGGTGGGGTGGGGTAAGGGGGGGGGTTAAGGGAGTTCGATCGATAGACGACGGTCATTGATTTATTGGTTCTGTGTCGACGCAATTCTATCGCTAAGCCAGCGACGAAAGGATGAACGGATGGAAGGACGAAGAAAAGAAGCACTGGCCTGTGTGTGTGTATGTATGTGTGTGCGAGAGAGAGACAGACAGACAGACAGACAGACAGACAGAGACAGAGACAGACAAACACACAGATAGAGACAGAGACAGACAAACAAACAGATAGAGACAGAGACAGAGAAAGACAGATAGAGACGGAGACAGAGAAAGAGAAAGACAGATAGAGACGAATACAGAGAGACAGAAACAGAGACAGAGACAGACAGACAAACAAACAGACAGATAAAGAGAAAGAGAAAGACAGATAGAGACAGAAACAGAGACAAAGACAGAGATAGAGACGGAGACGGAAACAGAGACAGAGACAGGCAGACAGAGAGAGAAACACTGAAGTTTGGTCAAGCAGCGTGCATGCATATGCAGTGTAAAAAATGCATGCTTAGAAATATACCACGTTAACAACAATAGTTAACAAGGCAGCTAACCATTGTTGCAAACCACCTCCTGTAAAACACATGCTTCTGTCCGCCCTGTTTATTCTATGCCTGCATTCTCTACAATGAAGCGAGTTATGAGGTTTGTCGCATGTATAGTTGTATATACCGACTGACAACAAACAAAGTAATTTTATATAACGTAATGTAATGTCATGACAATCTCTATAGCATCTTCAGTAGCAATCAATTTCTGTATAAAGCTTTAGACACTTTCAAATGCGAATGCCAGCTGTTGTATACATACATATTACATGTACATATATGTACAATAATTATATTTCCATATATACGGCATACAATTATATATATGCATGTATATTATAATACAATTGGCAATGGATAGACTTCAAAAACCTATTTTTGGCTAAACCATACACCTACGCGGCTATAGAACGCTTGAACGATTGACCATGACTTTGCTTTGCTGCTCAATCGGATAAAATCTTATAGGCCTACAGTAGAAGCGTAGAAGCTTCTGAACTATAGGCTTATAATTATTATCACAGAGGCACGGTATACTTTAATGGACTATTATATTATTGCTCGATATATTGCTCCACGACTGAAATTCACATTTACGGGTCACCAATCATCATGCGCCCGTTAAAAATTTAATTAATAATTAATTAATAAATGCACAGCGCATACACTTAACGTCACACTCCTCATTTGGTCATGGTAGTCAAGTGCCAATGGCCAATGGCATGCACTTGCCTGAGGCACAGGAAGAAATCAATTACTCTGTCAACCGAAAATCCGGAAAAGCAAGACTCGAATTCCGATAGCGGCGTTTCGCTGTATGCACTGTGGTTTCCAGAAATAGTCGAGTTAATTAATTTTTCCTCTTCTTCTTAGTCTAGAAACAGATGGAGACCATCAGCGAAAACAACAAGCTCATTCGAGGCATGTAATTGGTTCTCTGCAGGCAAGGCCGCCGGTGAGAGAAATTCCTGTCCCCTATAAATATGCTACAATATATTCTTGTTTCGGTTGCTAATTTGCGGCTTGAACTGGTTGTATAGGCAATATTATTGTCTGTAAAATTATATTTAGAAATGCATAAAAATGGACAATTCAGCGCTAGTGCAAGTCTGAAATACATACCGAACTGATTCTTCTCGTTATGCTGAACATCCATACAACTTAATAAACCTAATAAAGACCTACTCTTAATAATTATACATATATATATATATATACATATATAATATACATATATATTGTAGGCCTATATTTTACTGCAATATGTATTCAGCCACATTGTTAAAGCCATCTGAAAGTCTGAAGTTCTTGCCCCACATATAATTATGTATCCACCGTTTCACATACATGTAGGATTGGTTGAACTTCGTGTCTGTTACATGCGCGTTTGTGGATGAGAAGAGACAGACAGACAGAAAAACAGACAGACAGACAGACAAAGACAGACAGAGAGACAAGACAGAGACATGCAGACAGAACCAGACAGAGAGACAGAGACAGAGAGACAGAGGAAGAACGAAAGAGACAGACAGACAGAGACAGAGGATGGTTAACGAATCGTGAAGAAGAGACAAGTATAGCACCGATCGATGCGTGGAGATTTAGAGTGGAAGCGATGGAGTAATTCCAGATTTATAAATATCACATGATGATGTTACTTATATGCAGTTTATTAGGCTCTACTGCAGCTCTTGTCGTCGTCATCCACTGTATGTAGCCCCTGCTGCTGCTGCTGCTGCTGCTGCTGGTGATGCTGGTGATGTTTCAGTGATGCAGAGCTGTGATGGGATGGGATGGTGGAGGTCTTGGCGCCTCGTGGGTGGCGTCGTCTGATTCCTTGGATTAAACTGCTGCCACGTCGTT
>OX243814.1:17455935-17498435 GCA_945859605.1 Lumbricus rubellus
CCCCCCCCCCCCCTGGAAAATGGAAATTTATTTTTTTAACTACCACTTTTGGGTTTTTAACATATTTCTTCGCATTAAAGCACTAATGATACGAATGATACACACAGTGAAAGCCAGAAATCTATGTTTAGAAATCTCTGTATATATAAACATGCTCTTAATTTTCTGCCTTGCATAGTCAACATCTTGTTAAAGGCTGGAACAGTGACCATTGGCTGTTAACCCTTCGGCAGGCGCCCTTGCAAATAGTATTTTTCTATCGATTATGGCCTACTTGATTGGAATCTCGCTATCATGCAACCTTTCACAACTGCACAAAATTAAGTAGGCTATCAATAGAAGTAGGCCTAGCTGTAGGAACACTTGCACCTTGAAAACTTACACCTATTTTTTGTTCACTTATTCATCCATTCAATGGACTTATAATATTACAGTGCCGCTTCAGGAACCCACATTTAGCATCTACTTTTTAATTTTTTTTCTTCGCGCTAAAGAAATTATTCATATTAAAGCTGATACACAAAATGAAACTGAAAAATTTTGCATTAGGAAACCTCATTAAAAAATACTCGTACTCTCAATTTCCAGCTTTGCATTTTCAAGCTCTTGTTACTAAAACATTTACGGTAACTGCGACCTTCGAAAAATTTTTGCCCCCCCCTGAAAAAATTTCTACGGGCGCCCATGGTGGCCGGGTACAGCTAGGTCTATATAAGCCTGTCCGTTAGGACCATTACATAAACAGAGATACAGAATCGTAATCGTAATCTCCAGATTCCTCGAGCGCCACTCGAAAACCAAGCGCGGAGCACCAGCTTATTCACGAGCGCTGCGTTGAGTCAAAAAGAGTTGTCCGCAAGAGTTGTCCGCAAGCGTTGTCCAAAGGAGGTCCGAGTCGGATTGCCAGAGAAACAGTATGACTAGTTATGGTGCAGAATATAATCATGTATTGGGCACATACTATACTGAGTTTCTAAGTTAGTTCCAATACTGAAATGAGTAGCCTAGCTGTGGTGTAGAACAGGGGTTCTCAAACTGTGGTATACGCACAGACATAGGCGGAGACCTGGGCTGAGGATTGGGGGGTGGACTGACGGGTGGCTGAAGGAAAGACGGGAGATTTTTGGACGGACGAAAATTTTCCGCGACCCTTTTCTCACGAAAATTTTCTACTTCTTCCGTCGCCCAAAAAAGTTGATGACCTTTTTTTAGTCATTTGCCCAAAAAATTCCAAAAGTCAAGGAAAAATTCTATTTTCGCCGCCAAAAAACTTGATGACCTTTTTTTTAGTCATTTGCCCAAAAAAGTCCAAAAGTCAAGAAAAAAATCTATTTTCGCCGGCAAAAAACTTGATGACCTTTTTTTTAGTCATTTGCCCAAAAAAGTCCAAAAGTCAAGGAAAAATTCGGTTTTTCCCCATTCTTAACGCTCAACTTTGGGGGGACCAATACATGGGCCGTCCCCCAACATCTTTTTGGGGACCGTCCCCTTTGTCCCCCCTAGGTCTCCGCCCATGCGCACAGAATAAAATGCCTACATTCTTTGTGATTTTCGCTTAAATGTTATTATTGTGAACTTTTAAAATTTATCAAATGTAACGGAAAATCACCAAGAATGTAGGCATTTTGTTCTGCATCGCATACTTGCTCTTTATTTTTCAATTAATGTGAACTTTCCAGGTTTCAAGTTGATCACTGAACCCTAGAAATTCAGTTGATTCACCCTGCGCAATAGACGCATTAGTCGGCGTTATAATATTGTATACAAAACTAGAAGTAATTGGCGACAAGCCAGTTTATGGTTTTATAGTTAGGTAGCAACATGTAGTAAAACGTAAAACTTACTTAAGTCTGCAAACGAATTTTGTCACGATCGAATCAAAGACGGTTTTACTGTGTGCTCAAAATAATACAAACTTAGTTTGTTTTTCATCTGAATTAAGCTTGAGTCTACGACCATCGAAACCTGGACCAATTATTTTTATTTTCTTCAATTCCTCATTGATTACACGGAGCAATATTTATGTTGTTTACGTCATACGTTTGTTGACTGTTGACGTCATATGACCGGTGAAGTCATGTGACCCTGCATCGGGTGATAACAGTCGACTGTTTCGAAATTAAATTTTGGCAAAACGTTTGCGAAGATCTCGTGCGAAGATCATATTATCGGTGTTCATACAAGACGATTTAATTGCCAGCTTTCTGACTTTGGATATATCTTCGAATACGCGGTAACAAGAGCTGAAAGGTAACATTGTCTGTTTATTCGATTTCTTGTTAGAAATAAGGCCATGATGAGACGGTTAGTATCAGGTTAGACCATTAAGCTTACTCATTGGGCTACCTAAACTCCGCCTTGCTCCTCTCCAATCGGTACTTAATGCATCTGCTCGCTTGATTGCTCGCCTCCCTCGTTTCTCTCACATTTCGGCTTTCATGACTGAACACCTTCACTGGCTTCCTCTGACTGCCCGGATTCAATATAAAATTCTTTTTCTCACCTATAAGATGTTTTTGGGTCTAGCGCCTCGCTACCTATGTGATCTCATTAGGAAGCCTTTCTCAGCTACCGTTGGTCGTCCTCTCCGCTCTTTAGATCGTCATGATCTTCTTGTTCCACGATCTCGGACTGCCACAGCCCAACACCGCGCCTTTGCCTCTGTCTGCCCTTTACTGTGGAATGGCCTTCCTACTATTATTCGTGCTCAAATTTTATCTGGAGGCTTTACTTTTTCTGCCAGATGTCTCAAGACTTTTCTTTTTCCAGGAGTTCTTCGCACTGGGAGCGCCTCTGATTAGTTTGTGCTGTGAGAGGCGCTTTATAAATCCAAAAATAGAATAGAATAGAATAGAATAGACGTCGTGAGTCAGATTTGATGTCGTGAGGGTCGGTAAGGTTAGGGTTAGGGTTTTGCTGTCATTCGATTCTCCATACTATAGTTTCGCCGAATATCCACGCACGAATATTTTGTTTATTTTTGAAAGCGCACTTTGGTAATTGCAGAAGATGCTGCAATTACTGAATTGCCCGTTCCAAGAGCATTGCAACGCATAATTTATTATAGTCTAAAATCTAAATATTCGTGTGTGGATACATGATATACGCATGTGTATGTAATTGGACTGTAAAGAATGAAGAGGTCTTTAGGGGATTGGGTTTTCGCAGCTATGAAAAGCAAGCAGGCTGTAAATTATTGATTCAATCATAAATTATTCACTGATAGCAAATGATAATAACAAAAGAATTCCTCTTTTGTCGATGTGGACCATGCATTAGCGAGATTATAGGCTACGTCATTTTGACCATAAAAATCTTTATCCTTTTGCGTATGCCAGTTCACCAGTAATAGCGCACCATTGAGTATTGCTCACCATGAAGTGATTGCTTACCATCGAGTAATAGTTTACCATTAAGTATTATGCAAGGTGTGTCATAAGTCTATTTGCGCCATCGTTATAGGCCTAATGTATGGTATCTAGACAGCATCTGTTTCTTAATATCACTTTCGTGGGAGTGTGCTTGAAGTTTGCTGGTTGAACTTCAGTCCTTGGAATTACCTTTCCAAGCTTATTGAGTTGACAATAGCAATATTCTAAATCTCTAAAGGATCTCGTTTGGCACAGGAACACACTCCTATCTAGACGCTAAGTATAAGCATTTCAAAAATCTGTGGCTGCATGCCTCAGACCAGAATCCTAAGAGTAAGGAGCTTCACCCTAAGAACCATTTTATGGATCCACGTATGCATCGGACAGCGGTGTAGTGGCTTTCTAATAAAGACAGCAACGAGTTTCTTCACTTCCCTTAACAGTAACTGTTTTTGCCTGTGACTCTGTCCTGTCATTCATTTCTGGATTTTGCTGCACCACATGTTTTCCGCTCTTTCCAATGTCACTACTAATCACAAGATTCGACTTTGCCTATAGGCCTACATTGTGATTCGACTTCGAAAGATACCGACTGAAATTATTATAATTAATAATAATTATTACCATTATCATTATTCAAGAATTTTATTTTGTCAGCAAATATTCCAAACAGGATGACTCCAAACATTATTATTGCTATTATTATTACTTTTTATTATTATTAAATACATCGGCTATCTTACGCGTGTAAGGTGACGCCGAAATGTGAATCTGACGCGCGGATAGTCAGCCGCCAGAGAAAGATGGAGTTAGATATCCAAGTACTTAAAGGCAAAAAAAGAGTAAGTATTGAGTCGTGTTTTGACAGAAGGAAGTGAATTTGAACTGCGAAGAGAGAGAGAGAGAGAGAGAGAGAGAGAGAGAGAGAGAGAGAGAGAGAGAGAGAGAGAGAGAGAGGCAGAGACAGAGACAGAGACAGAGACAGAGACAGACAGAGAGACAGAAAGCTGAAGTCGATTCAATTCCTTATAAGAGCCGCTGCATTGAAAGCACGCGATCCCTGTTCTACATCACAGGATATCAGCTTGAGTCATGCAATACTAGGATGAACACTGAACTTTATACACGGATCTGATGCATTGTAAGCTTATAAATACCTAATCCAGCATAACTGACACACTGTACAATCCAATCCGTATTGTACTGGACTGTTACAGTAGTCTACTGTGTGTAACTGTGTCAGTTTACGCTGGATTAGATACAACTAGGTCAACATCAGTTTTGATCTGATCATAATTTATTATTATTAGATCATGTCACGATTATAATTATCACGTTCTGGACGCACGGTAGACCGGCGTAACGTGAATTATTTCAAAGTGTGTGTGCTTTATTGTAATGAAAGGATCCGGGAAATTATTTATAACACAGCCGACGAACGTTCGTATCATTGGAGGCGATGAAGCCTTCATCAATAATAATGCTCGTGTAGCTTGCAAACACGGGAACTGAACTCCTGCCTCGTTATGGCTCACCGACTCTCGATATTGAACGATAGTCGGTGAAGCGTGTCGCGAAGCAGACGCGAAGTCACGCAACCGCGTGATTTGCACACAGCTCAACGGGAGTTAGGTCTATACTGTGAAAGGATGGGGTAGGCAGGGAGACTAGAAAGCAGGGATGTCACTCCACTCATAGCTTTTTCCACTTAGATATAAGTTTTATCGGCATTGTCTAGGTTTCTATAGCGTTTTTTGGAAGATCTCGTTTTTGTCACGGCGGTTTTTCTGACATTTAAAAAAGATAGAGTTTTTCGGTAAAACATAGGGGAAGACGGGGTAATACCGGCCACGGGGTAAATTCGGCCAGGGTCATTTCAAGAGAACCAGAGGGCAAGGGAAGATTTCAATGCTACCATCTAGTTCACAATATCATATTACGTATGTTTATCGAGATAGTTTTGTTGTTATGTGAGTATAATTCGCTAAAAGCGAAAAAAACGAGTTCGAGCCAAATCGACTTCTCTATGCTGTCTCCAATAACAGCTAAGAAATGAAGGTATTCTGGTTCAAATGTCGGTTATTTGCTTTTTATTCTGCAAACCACAATATTTTTTGTCAATTTGGTTATCCAAATCGATTGTCCAACATAGCGGCCCTTCTCGTTACGGCTATTATGGAGGGTGGATGGGTCGGGGGTAAATTCGGCCATGTGGACGGATTTACCCCGAGATGTTAGAAATGGTACATAGTGCCAATGTTAATATAGTGACTTTATATTTTTCACCAATGTACTCAGTTTTAATTTAAAATATAATTATATTGCGTCATTTGGTGCTCTAAATTATATGCCAAGAAATTCCCAGAAGAAAGGCAAGCATGCAACTGGACGAAATAAGTCCAGGAAAGACTTTTGTGTTATTTCATATTAGCGCTTCAGTGATATCGCCTAATACATTTGTGCATTATTATCTCGTCCGGTTGGTTGTGAAAATCAATTTAGCTGTGCTGGCCGAATTTACCCGTATGCCGGGGTAAATCCGGCCAAAAATTCACTTTAAAAATTATTTTTTTACCAGCAAATATTTTTCTCAATCCCAAAAAGTAACCTTGCAGTATATTGTCCCTAACTTACTTTATTTAGTTCTAATTTTGTTTAATTTTAGCAGTCAACCATTTGCAATTTATTACAAAAATTAGAAAAATGGCCGAAATTACCCCGTCTTCCCCATATACGAAAGATGAGTAAAAATTAGCAGGATTCTAGAAAAAAGTTTGATTCTGGAGTGAATGACTAAAAAAATTAGTCAGAAATTTCAAGAAATTTAATACTTTTTAAAGAATTTCTCCATGTAGCTTTTTCTAGCCTTCTTGGGCCTTTTTAAAATCGGAGTGGCATCTCTGCCAGAAAGGAGAGCTGATAACTATTACAAAGAGCAGCCAGCTACAAAACAATGTCATGTAGTTCGTAGATAATTCTGAGCGGTTCTTGAGCGATGAGTGTTAAGTAATATTTGGTATCAAGTTATGGTATTGAGAAGTAAGAATTAAGAATTCTCATAGCATATTTTAAAACCTTCTGACAATTATTGCTAGGCTATACCCAGAACACGTGGCATGACGTCACCAAACTTGACTTTTGAATGAACAGTTTCTATTTCCGCAGTCATAAGTTTTACGATGTCATCACGGGTACCCGGTACATACTAGGGTTTCTGACTCTAAGGAATTCGAAATGAAATGTCCATTTTTGACGCTGCAGTGTGGCAATTATTATATTGCACAGATCACGCGACGTCACTCACTGTCATGAACTCATGATCCCAGTATCCCTTCACACTTCCACGGTCACAAGTCTCAGAAAGTGTCCCTGACGCATATAATATAGGATGTTGGCCACAAGAATCCCGGAAGACATATTATGTATGTCACACTATGGTGATTCCATTTGGCGATCTATAGGCTATAGCCTAATATCGGGAGATTGATCTCTAACAGTTCAGATTACATGTACCTTGGCATAGTCACAGAAAGTTTGCAGCTGCAAGTAAACATCTCCCAATAAAGTTATTTGTTGCCTTATACAACGCTCTTTCTCCTTACAAGTGGCGAATCCATGCAGCGGGTTAGAAGAACGATTCTTTTCTATATAGCTTGCAAGTCAACACTTTTTCTATAGCTTGCAAGTCAACACTTTATAGACATCAATTGCGCAACAATTCTATCAAATTCGGCTCTGCTGGTTTCCCTCGTGTTCTGTTCTCGCCAAATCCTCAGGCACAAGATGCTCTGAATTTTGTGAAACAAATCAAAAATACAAGAGCCAATAGAATCTATATAAGATACCATGGCATACAATACAATACAATAAATCCAATACAATACAATACAAGATAAATCAATTCAATTTCAAATCCGCTATAATAAATACATGCATGCATGTAAAGAGCAAAATATTTTGTATATGAGATGTAGGCCCTAAATCATTCAAAATTGTTTCATTCTCCACTGTTTGTTCACGCAAGGTGTCTGAAGTGTGTAAAGCATGGCAAGGTTTGAATACTGTAATAGGTATTTATAACGTTGTTCCACAATGCAAGGTCCTGATATCTGATAGATTGCTTGCGTTGTTCTGGAAAGGATGCTTCTGTTTAGTCTTGTTTACATCTCGTGTTAATGTATATAAAGTGTGTGAAACAGAACAAAAGCAAACTTTTATCTACTTTACTATCATAATAATAATATTATACATTTTGGGGTTTATAGATAGTTGTTTTATATATATACATACGTACATATAGGATGATAACATGTCGTGTGCTATAGATTGTCGTGCTTAGCGATATATCTGAGCCTATATAGACCTAATTATAATTGATCTGATACAATCCTGCATGTGCCCGTATGTGTACGTGCATACATCAGACATTTTGTGGATGGTTTCGTTTGTGAAACCTCACAGCGGTTCTGCGAAACAGCAATTGAATAGAAAAGCGACGAGATCTAATATCTGATATGGAGCTTATATACTGTGCCATTCGTCCATCTTGCTTCCAGTTGGCAAATGTGGATTAAATCGGATCGCGTGTCAGAACAAGATGTTGTGCTTGCATGACGACCGCATCAGATCTACACGTCCAAGATCAGTCATAAATGACGAAAGCAGATTTACAGAAGCCGCCGGCCACACTCCGTCTGTCTGTCCCTTATACTTTAACTCAGTATGAGACATCTTTGATGTAAAGCCGTTGCTTTAATAAAAGATGAAAGCCAAGATCCGGCAGCTTACGAATTTGCGTGGTTCTCTTAATAAACATAGATCAAATATCGAATCGAGAAAGACCTCCTACTGTGCTGTTCATAGAGTTTTGTATAATTTTTTTGCTCACGTGTTAGCACGTAGGCCCCCCCCCCCTATACATGCGCAGCAAGACGTGGAATCGGGCCGTGTTTAATCTAGACGTCTCTGGCTGGGAGTTCCCCCTAATAATGAGAATTCCCCTAGAAAATTTCGATAGGTGTTGTAACATGTATATACGTAGCATGGTTCGCGGACGTTTCGTCCACGGACGATTCGTCCACGGACGATTCGTCAAGCGGTGGTTAAGTAAAAACAGATTGATGAAAAGAATTCTTGTAACGTGAAAGCGGGATTAATGAAAATATGCTTTCCTGAAATGGAAGTGGGATTGATGGAAAAATTTCATAGCTTAAAGATAATTTTTTAGTGAAAAATTTAGTTTTGGGCGGAAAATTGATGAAAAAACGTAGTTTTTGCTTAAATAGAAGCTGGAATGATGAAACAAATTCTTTCCAAAATGGAAGTTGGATCTGCGAAGCATGGTTCTTGCCCAAATAGATGTTTGAACCATGAATTGAACGCGTGTCTAAACGAAAGCTGGATTTATTCGATTCATTCCTCGTCCGTTGACGAAACGTCCGCATACGCGTAGCATTCAGCCCCCCCCCCCCACCCAAAAGTACAGGCCTATGTGCAAGGTATATCCCCAGCAGAAAAATTCGACAGGTTTATACATGTCAAGTTTTAAAAGTCGTCAGAATAAAAGTAAACAATTTATAGAGTTCACAAAAGTTTTGTCTGAAATTTTGACGAAAAGACTAAATAAGTCCTCAGAAATTTCATGTCAAAGGGTGTCGTCGGTGTCTGGCTGTGTGGTTGTCATCCGCCCAAAACGGCCATTTTTCGCCCCCCAAAATCTAAATTTCCCCTACGCCAAAAAAATGCAGGGGACTAGATTAAACACTGAGATTGGTCTGTTTCAGTCGCTGGCTCGCGCCCTGGAACAGTCCCTGTCGCAAGAAATGAGGACACTAAAAACCGTCATGTTTCTAATAGGACAGTTTAAAATTTACTTACTGTGCACCTCTAACATTATGACGGTTGACAGAACGGAGCATTTTGGAAATTGATTACTACCAATTTCAATTTCCGTTAGAGGTGTATATGGATTATGAGGCCTATATTCATTGCCAACAACAACCTCCGAAGTTGAGATCTCAGTTCGATAAGGATGATCGATTTGAGACCAAATCGATTGGTTCATCAGATTTCTTCTATCTTATAGGGAAGGCTCAAAATAAAGACACTGCAGCCTCTGATTAATTATTTTTAATAGTCAACCAACATTTCAATAACAAGAGCACAGTGAGTACTGTAACAGTAGGCTACTTCGGAGGTTGACATAATGCTTCTCTATTCAAACACGAATCTAATAAACGCCATTTACATAACACAAACTGTCAACATAACCAATGGAAAACCTTATCTGAGTTGCTCTCAAAACAATGCATTGGGACCGCACTTGATAGACTGTTATAGTTCCTCACTTGATAGACTGTATAGTTCCTCACTTGATAGACTCCTCCCTGTCAAGATAGGAGACTCGTTCAGACTGATTTACAACGACCCATGACTTATCATCTTGCCAACGTGCTATTTCCCGCGCCAACGCCTGCGTGATAAACTGCGAGCCACGAGTCCGTGCACGCCATATCACCACTACCACCACCAGGGCACCACCACTACCACGACCACCACCTCCACCACCACCACGACCACCACTACCACCACCACCACGACCACCACTACCACCACCACCACCACCACCACCACCACCACCATCACCACCACCACGACCACCTCTCCACCACCACCATCACCACCATAATGCACTCCAAGTGCGGAAAACAGATGCATCCAGCAAGCTGATCCGTGTGATAACTGCGTGTCAACTATAGACCCACAAGCATCCTCAAACGCGTGATAAACAACTTCACCCAGAAGTAAACAAGTCAAGCGGTGTCGTCCTATTTTCCGCCTCATCGCACCCACCTCGTCAACAAACTCACAACATGATGATTATCCACTGGAATTATTAGATACACGACACGGATAATTAATTCACACACAACATAATTTTAATGCGTGCTTTTAAGTTGATGATAAATCAACGGAATAATATTGCGTTCGTGCAAGCTTGCATGCGTACATACATACGAATGCATATACGAATACATAAATAATTATGCATGCATAGCCTACATTCATTCATTCATTCATTCATTTATTCATTTCAAGAATTTATATAGCGCCCCTTCAAGAATCCATACATATACAAACACATAAATAGATCTAATTATGCATGCATACTTGCATAGCCTACATTCATTCATTCATTCATTCATTTCAATAATTTATGTAGCGCCCCATCAAGAAATCCATTCAGAAGCGCTCCCAGTCCGACCACGGTGAACAAAAAGTTTTAAAGAGCCTGCAAAAACACTGACATACATATACACATACATGTACACCAGTGTGAGAAGTGTGGAAAAATAACTAAAGTGGTTGGACTATGATCCACTTGGAATTCAGGTGTGAAAAACAGACTTTACTATATGGGGGCTCTAAGAAAGACTGGGGGCTGGCAACCCATCAACCTCCCCACAATCTCCACACTGATGTACATGTGCACATAAATTTCTTTGGCTCTCGTTCCGAGAATTCATGCAGCATCCTTTCAAGATAAATCCTTCTCAGAAAATATGTCTCCATCGTATCACGTCATGGCGTACAGGAGAACTCGTCTAAAGATGATAGGAAAGGCTATTATAAATTATATATAATTATATTATATACACATATATATATTATATAATATATACTATATAATATACATATATATATATTATAAATATATATATTATATAATATATATATTTATAATATACATATATATGTTATAAATATATATAACACACGAAAAGGCCAATCAGTCTTTCGCGCTGTTTATTACAAATCAGCTGCTGCTGCTGTGTCTGGACTCAAAACTCGTTGTCATGGTTCCAAGAAAACATGATACCGCGATGATGGATTGCTGTAGGACTGTGTTCGCGCCTTAACCAACTAACCACACACGGTGACACACCCCCCCGTGGTGTGTCGGCAGGCCCGCCGACAGAAATTCCGGGCCCCTGGGCAGAGCTGTCACGGGCCCTAAACTATATTTAGGCCAGGGGTGCACAACCTTTTTGGGGCCAAGGGCCAGATTTCTGTTTATAAAAGAAGACGAGGGCCGCACATACAATGCACTGGATTTGAGTATGTGTGAAATGTGTCTGGAGACGAAAGTGCATTTAAGTATAGAGTACAATAGAATGTAGACCTACCTCACAAAAGTAAAACAGCGATTTGGGTAAATGAAAACAACATTGAAGAGAATCAAGCAGAATTATTGAAACTCGACTTCCATTTAATTAATCCTTCACATGCAGTTCACTTTCATGCTACACAGCTAATGAGATGGCTTTGATTGAATGTGTTGAAACCAACTTGGTCTGAACATTGTCCATAAAGTATTAAAATGTCCATTCCTTTTGAAACTTGCGATTTTCTTCTACAATTTTGCGCTTTTTACTAGTAGTTTTGTGCATTGCAACTAGACTAATTAGCTTTGTAGAAAAGTAAGTCAATTGATTACATTGAAAACTGTTGCACCGAACAGTTTCTGACAACAAAGAAAGAATCTAGGATAAACTGTGAAAGGGAAATTCCAATACTCATTAGGATCTGTCACTTGCGCACTCAAATCAATGAGGAACACCTCGGGGCCTTAGGCCGACCTGTTTGAGATTGGCCCACGAGCCAGTTGTGGGGTCGCAGACTGGTTCTAGCTATCTGTAACACCTGTTATCATTTAAACAGGAAGGGGCTACTCTCTGGCAGATATGTAACACCCAGAGCCCAAGAATATTTATGAGGGAGCAATCTTGGGCTATAAAGTCGCTGGTTATGAATACGAAAGATCTTCGAAACAGACAAGATTGAAGCTATGATTCTTTGTGTCGACATGTAGTAAATAGTATACAGTGAATTCTTAAGATAATTTTCTGATTGCGGGCCACTTTCCTTTGTCGTTTGAAATTGGACCGAGGGCCGCACATGACCAGTCCGGGGGCCGCATGCGGCCCGCGGGCCGCGGGTTGTGCACCTCTGATTTAGGCTTTATGAGCAACTTTAAATAAAAACATAAAGGCCTAGAAATAACAAAGGTGTGAGTCGAATGTACATATATATTATACATATTATGAATTAAAATTTCTAATTATTTTATGGTAATCAAAGAGCATTTTTTTCTAGATTTAACTGCAGCAAAATTGTTTAAGATAGCCAGCCTATCCTCATTGGTCGATTATTTGGAAGATCATATTCTATTGCAAGCAGTGGCGGCGCCAGGATTTCAGCTTGGGGGGGCCGGAATCCTCGCGGAGGAAATTTTTAATTTTTTTATTTCTTCCGCCAAAATTTCTGACGACTTTTGTTTAGTAATTTGGTCGAAATCTCATGGAAATCTTGCATTTTTAGGGGGTCTAAACGTGAAATTATTTAATTTTTACATGTAAAAACCGGATAGCCTTTGGGGGGGGGGCTTAGCCCCCTAACCCCTCTGGCGCCGCTACTGATTGCAAGAGTTGCAAGACCATTCAGTCTGTCTTGCTTCGTGAATACTTTTAATTTGCTTGAACTCGCTGAAAGATCTTTCAACTTCCTCATTACACTCACAAGCTCTGAATGTGGCAGAGTGTCAATATCAAAACCAAGCCATTCTACAATTTCGATAATAATTTCAATTTTGGGCCCGCCGCCGCCAGCATTCAACTTATGACCCGAGAGAATATTATTGAATACACATCCGGACGTTATGCGACAATCATCTTCTTTATCACTCTTCGAGAAAAACCTGAAGACTTGTTTGTTTAAGATTTATTTTGAGCAGACTTTCCTGTAAAGCGTTTTATAGTGCAAGATTCCGCTTTGCTTAGCTCGTTATAACCTAATGACAGCTTAATAATAATAATAATTGGCCTAAAAATAATATTAAAATATAATAATGATAATAATAATATATAATAAATAATAAATAATAATAATAATTTTTATTTTTATTTTCAGTGTAGCCCGGGCCCCCTAAAAGTCGCCGGGCCCCTGGGCATTTGCCCCCCCTGCCCCCCCCTCTCGGCGGGCCTGTGTGTCGGTGTCGTATGTGAGCAACGTTTGCAATATTTATTATATCACTGCGTGTAGCTAATTTTCGGTGTTGATATATAGCATGCAGTGTTTAATCTAGTTTCCTGTTGTTGTTTTTTGGGGGGATGGGGAAATTCAGGTTTCTGGGGAGGGCGGGGAAAACGGCCATGGACACCGACGACACCCTTTGACCGAATTTTTTTATGACAACCTTTCATTTTTAGTCTTTTCGTCAAAATTTCCAAGAAACATGCTGTCAATTCCGAATGTCTAGGGCTCTAGGCTCTTAAATCTGATAACCTTTTTTAGTACTTCAATGATGTTGCGCAACTGAAATCTTCTGACGTGGAAACTTGACATAAGCTTAATAATAATTATACACATGAAAACAAGAGCTGTCGAATTTTTATGTGGGGAGGGGAAAAATCTCATTCATGGGGAACTTCCCCCAAAGATTGAACACTGGTTGCTACAGCTGTATCAACTTTCGCATAAAGAATCGTTAAGCAATAAATTTACAAGAGACTGCCGAGTAGGCTAGAATCTAACAATAAGCAATGATCGAGCGAATGAATGAATGATTCAGTGAGATTTTGGGCTAAAAACTCTGGCAAATTAATTAGCTGAAGGTGCAATAAATGTGATTTTTGGGGTGACCCGTCATAATAGCCCCGTCAAAACAGCCCCGTCAAAACAGCCCCGTCATAATCGCCCAGCGACAAAATAGCCCCGTCATAATCGCCCAAGGACAAAACAGCCCAGAAAAATTCAGTTCCCGACAAAATAGCCCCGTCAAAATAGCCCCGTCAAAATAGCCCAGTTAAAACAGCCCGTGTAAACAGTTCCGCGAAAACAGTTCAGTCATAGACGACACGGACAACTATTTCAGATATATAAAAACATTCATCCAGCTTCCATTTCTTGAGCGTTTTATCATTCACCAACCGTCCATTTAAGATCTATAAAACCTTCATCCAGCTACAATTTATGAAGCGTTTTATCTGGATCACGGTTTTTAGGATCTAATAATTAATCGGAGCTGGATGAATGTTTTATAGATCTTAAATAGAAGCTGGATGAATGATAAAACGCTTAAGAAATGGAAGCGGGATGAAGGTATTTATATTTTAAATAGAAGCTGGATGGATGATCAAACGCTTGAGAAATCGAAGCTAGATGAAGGTTTTATAGATCTTAAATAGAAGCTGGATGAATGATAAAACGCTTAAGAAATGGAAGCGGGATGAAGGTATTTATATTTTAAATAGAAGCTGGATGGATGATCAAACGCTTGAGAAATCGAAGCTAGATGAAGGTTTTATAGATCTTAAATAGAAGCTGGATGAATGATAAAGCGCTTAAGAAATGGAAGCGGGATGAAGGTATTTATATTTTAAATAGAAACTGGATGGATGATCAAACGCTTGAGAAATCGAAGCTGGACGAAGATTTTAAAGATCTTAAATAGAAGCTGGATGAATGATAAAACGCTTATGAAATGGAAGCGGGATGAAGGCATTTATCTTTCAAATAGAAGCTGGATGGATGATCAAACGCTTAAGAAATCGAAGCTGGATGAAAGTTTTATAGATCTGAAATACAGGCTGGATTGACGATCTTAAATAGAATCT
The DNA here is from genome assembly GCA_945859605.1 of Lumbricus rubellus. Lineage (NCBI taxonomy): Eukaryota > Metazoa > Annelida > Clitellata > Crassiclitellata > Lumbricidae > Lumbricus > Lumbricus rubellus. The sequence goes on from OX243814.1 coordinate 17,470,982, forward strand.
GGATGTATGATAAAACGTGAAGTTCGTTTACCAACGCGATCATTTCCGGAAGTCATCTTAAACTTTACAAACATTATTTTCATCAATTCAGCGAAAGGATTGCTTCCTTAAAAAGACGTTAATTCGTCGGTCTGTTTTTTCACGAAAATCGTGTTATTCCGAGACTTTGTCGGTCCCCGACAAAATAGCCCCGGGCTGTTCTGACGGGGCTATTTTGACGGGGCTGTTTTGTCGTTGGGCGATTTTGACGGGGCTGTTTTGTCGTTGGGCGATTATGACGGGGCTGTTTTGACGGGGCTGTTTTGACCGGGCTATTATGACGGGGTGCCGATTTTTGGGTATAATATCAGTTCCCTAAGCAAGCAACTTGAACAAGAAGGTCACTACTCAAACCGCGAGACTGAAGAGAGAAGCAAGCAACTGCCCGATGTCAGTCCATGGGTTCGAAGTCGATGCTGTACTGGCTTCCATGCACCAACCAGTGATCCAGATCTGGTCGTCCTCCGTCCCTCGAGCGATCGATCCTAGTTGCACTGTCCGCCAGACGACCAACCATTAACCGGAAGTGATTAATGACGTCGTTGCCGGTGGTCACGTGACTCTCAAATTGCCAGTTTCTATCAGACACCGCCTGACTCCTCTGCTGCCGGGTAGATGTCGCTACTGTCGCCGTTGGAGATGAAGCGGTGGTGGCGCTGCTCTCTGCAGGCGATGACAAAAAATTTTTAAAGCAACGAAGACATCAATAAAATCAGAGCTAGTGATCACTTAGAGCATGGATAGGTGGCTGAGTGAACGGTTGGATGGGTAGGAGGGTGGATGGATGGGTAGGCGGATGGATGGGAGGGTGAATGGGTGGGTGGTTAGGAGGGTGGATGGGGGTTAGGAGGGTGGATGAATGGGTAGGTGGGTGGGTGGATGAGTGGGTAGGGGGGTGGGTGGATGGGTAAGAGGGTGGATGGGTAGGTGGGTGGATGGGTAGGTGGATGGATGGGTAGGTGGATGGATGGGTTGGTGGGTGGATGGATGGGTGGATGGGTGGATGATTGGTGGGTGAATGGTTAGGAGGGTGGATGGATGGGTAGGTGGGGATTAGTAGGGTGGATGGATGGGTAGGTGGGTGGGTGGATGAGTGGGTAGGGGGGTGGATGGGTAAGAGGGTGGATGGGTAGGTGGGTGGATGGGTAGGTGGATGGATGGGTAGGTGGATGGATGGGTTGGTGGGTGGATGGATGGGTGGATGGGTGGATGATTGGTGGGTGAATGGTTAGGAGGGTGGATGGATGGGTAGGTGGGGATTAGTAGGGTGGATGGATGGGTAGGTGGGTGGGTGGATGAGTGGGTAGGGGGGTGGGTGGATGGGTAAGAGGGTGGATGGGTAGGTGGGTGGATAGGTAGGTGAGTGGATGATTGGTGGGTGAATGGTTAGGAGGGTGGATGGATGGGTGGATGGATGGGTAGGTGGGTGGATGGGTAAGTGGGTGGATGGGTAGGTGGATGAATGGGTTGGTGGGTGGATGGATGGGTAGGTGGGGATTAGTAGGGTGGATGGATGGGTGGATGGTTGGGGGGGTGGATGGATGGGAGGGTGGATGTATGGGTTGGTGGGTGGATGGATGGGTAGGTGGGGATGGGTAGGGTGGATGGATGGGTGGATGGTTGGTGGGTGGGTGGATGGATGGGTAAGTGGGTGGGTGGATGGGTGATTAGGAGGGTGGATGGGTGATTAGGAGGGTGGATGGGTGGTTAGGAGGGTGGATGGATGGACAGGTGGGTGGTTAGGAGGGTGGAACCGGTGGATGGATGGATATGTGGGTGGGTGAATTTATTACCATTGGTAGAACATTGGAAAGTGACTTCTTTGTCAGAGACAATTTCAGCGCTCATTTGGCTGTAACAGTTGTTTTGAAAATAAAGTTTGTGATGTGATCATAATAGAAGCTTAGACGAAAGTCCATTAAAAGGTGTTCGGGCCCCATCCATAACTGACGTAGGCCATGGGCGCCCGCACATAGGGGCAAGGGGGGCACTTGCCCCCCCTGGAAAAGTGAAACTTATTTTTTAAACTAGGCCCTACTACTTTTGAGTTTTTAACAAATTACTTTGCATTAAAACACTAATCATACGAATGATACACATGTGAAAGTCATAAATTTACGTTTAGAAATCTCTATAGAAATAAATATATAACTAGGCTATATATATAGTGCCCTTCTTGGACCTACTTTTTAACATCTACTTTTGCATTTTTAACCAATGTTTTGCACTAGGAAGCTATTCATATGAAAAATAATACACAAGATGAAACTGAGAAATTTGCATTAAGAAACGTCTTTGAAAAAATAACCGTGTTTCTAATTTCCAGCGCTGTATTTAGCATGCTCCTGTCACTGAAAAATGTAACCGTGACCACCGTAAAATTTTTGCCCCTCCCGCAAAATTTTCTGCGGGCGCCCATGCGTAGGCCTACGAAAAAATTCCTTCTTCTACTTATTCCCTATGCAGCTGGAAGCCCAACATAGTCGAGCTCCCAAGCATAGCCTACGTGTACTTACACTGTACAGTGAAGATTCTTTATCTTTACACCTCCTTATAACAGTTAATTATCTAAAGTCAGCTGTGAAACCTTTTTACAGTAGGCAACAATTTATTTGGTTAGATATTAGTTTTGCTAGATAAAATAATATAGTTAACTATTATGGTTTACTGTGTAGTTCTAAACGTAATTTAATAATAATGCAATAAAATGTCATCGGATACACAGTAGCCTAACTGTTATGAATAGGATCGTCATAAGTACGCAACAATTAGATCACCTCAGTCTCTCTTCTTCACTGCACTTAAATGTATGCAATATAATTATGGACAGTCTCTTCCTCCACTTGTTAGTAAGAGACAACAATGGCAGAATAATTACTTTCTTCAGATTCTCTGGAACCGCGTGAAGATGTTCTTTATTGTGTCCATAAAGTAGGGCCTACCGGTAATCATATTTATTAGTAGGCCTATATTTTTTATATGATAGGAACTATGGAATTCAAATTGTATGGAGTTTGACAGATGTATTGTATAACGTAAAATGGTGAACTAGCATCAACCCAAACACACAAAAGCACATAATGATATTTATGACTGCATGACTGAATGTGTAAATGTGTGTATATTTTGGTGCGTATACTACACAGTACACACTACACAGGCTTTGGTTTACTAATATATAGAGCAATTCGCAGAATTCCTCTGGAAAAGCTCAGTGTATGCTTTAAGATGTCGATTTTATATTTGATCAACGGATCGTGCTTTAGATCAAGGTCTATTTTAACTGGCTCATCGAGAATTCTTCCGCACTGCGTACGGATATATCTCAGATATTGAACAGAACAGATGTACACAGGAATCATTCGACCTCTGTTTTTCTCTGATACTTTTAAATATCTGTGTAGAGTTAGAAAGCCCAAAACAATCTGGATGTACTTATCATATAAACAGCCCCATTCGTTTCTCAATGGAAAAGGAAGCGCATCAGCAAACACTATTCCGGACAACAAGCCAGATTTATCTAGAATTTGGTCGACTTCCTTACAAATATCGAGAGCCTTTCTGTAGTCAAAAAGAGCATTGAAAAAGAAGTTTGCCTTGAAGGCGGAACAGATTAAATAGGTTGCGTTCACAGGCAGTGATGTTTCGTTGAATAGCCTTTGAAAAATTAGGAAACTATTAATTTCCTTTCCGTTTGATAAAAATGAACAGTGACTTCTGAAAAGAGCATCTGTACTTCTTACGTAGCAAGCTGTCGATATCGTCCATGGCGCCAATGACCCTGAATGGAGCATTGGATGTTCATTTGGGACGTGTTCATTGCGAACTAAAATCAAGAGATTTTTAGCAAAATCAAATATCGACCAGCCAAGATTAAATCGAATGCGTGTAAAACCGTAATCCAATTTTTGAATTGACAGATCAAATAATTCCTCTGCCGCTGTAATAACCTCTTGTCTGTGGTTTCCAGTCCCGTATTTATTCAACTTTAGCAGTTGAAGATGCATCATTATGCCTTTATGCAAATATGCAAGCTCTGGGTAAAAGTTACTTGAGTTCCCTGTGAAGCATTCGATATACTCCTGGAATAGTTGGCCACGCATACTATTGCTCCAATCAATGTTTGAATGTTTGGACACCAGTGGATGAAGGGCATCATTAGTCACTATAATGGAGATTGGTGACATTTGATATGCCTTTCGTTCCTTACTAGCCATCTCTAGAATCTCCACTTCTCCATAATTAAGTAGTAAAATGATTTCATTTTCAACGTCAGTGCTGCATGGCAAGTCATCCAATATGTTATTTGCAGGTATGAAATAGTGTTGGATTCTCCTTTCTATCAGCTTTTCAATTAAATCAAGAAGCAGTCTTCTCACCGATGTCGCAATGTTTCTCTCTTCCCAGAATTCCAGAGATTTCTCCTCGCATGCCCATAGCATCAGAGTCTTGAAATAATAGTTTGAAACGAAGGTTTTATATTTGCCCCCACACTTGGTAACTACGTCTCTTTTTATGATTCTCAGCAAATGATAAATGTACTTTTGTACATCTGTCCAGCTGTTGTGTATTAAAATAATCTCAGCTCGTGAGAATGAATATCTCCATTGAGTGTCATCGTTCGGGTTCTTCCCGTGAGGCTTTGAAACCAAATGACATCCACCTTTGACAATTGCATTGATGGTTTGCTCAGGCGGCCAACCGTTTTCACGTCTACGTGTAATCCATTCATGTGCTACTTGTGGCCACTGTGGACATGATACGGCGTACACTTTATCATTAGAAAACATGTCAATGTATCGCCATCTTGGGCTGATTTTTTCCAATAGAGATATCAAGAAAGTGCCGTGAATTGGTATTTCGTTCACGTTGGCAGGTCCTTCATAAGAGTCACTTGGTTTGCGAAAGTATTCTGCGCCATTTTTCAATCTTACAAATCCAACATGACATCCTGTCGCGTCAATTGTCAGAACGTCTTTTGTGCATCTTTCTGGTATATGGATATCGTCATAAATGGCACAGAGTGTCATGTCACAGAACATGACATCAATATCAGTTGGGTTTGAAAGAAAATACAAAATAGGTATCTCAAAGAAACTTCCACACGGTAGATGTGTGACAGTTTCGATGTTCGAAGAAAACATTTTTCGGAACTCCAAGTAATCTTTTGTCAATTCTAAACTTTGCAATTTCTCTGAGATCATTCCTAAAGAATAAGAGGTTTCTATTTTGAGGCGTTTCATAAAGGATGCGCTAATATTGAAATGGTTTAGGTGTAACCTATACTTGTTGTCAGAGACTTTCACAACATCGGCTGCAATAACAACCAGAGTAATTTTTATGCGAAAAGATCTAGGCCTATTTGGTAAAAAATCGAGTATTTATTAAGAAAATTGGAAAGATATGGTAAGCTTATACGAGGTAATCAGCTTCAGTGGTTTAAAAGTTATTTAGAAAGTCGTTCGAAATGTATCTAAATGTAAGAAACCTTTGGCCCTTTCCCTACCCTTAAAGCAATTAAATATGGAGTACCACAAGGTTCTAACCTGGGCTACCTGTTGTTTCTGATTTATATAAATGACCTCCCCAATGTTTCTTCTAAATTGTATTTCTACCGTTCGCTGACGATACTAATAATGTCTTCTATTCTCATAGTTCACTGGAAACTAATAATGTCTTCTATTCTCATAGTTCATTCGTTTAGTTAAGTCTAGTTAAGTTATAATATCCTATGAAACATTCATGAATATTAATTGGTAATATGGGTCATAATAATATATAAGCTACTAGCTTTTGTTGGCTCCAATTGTACTGCACTGCAATGTTCAATTGTTCATGATTGTATGATGAGTTAAAAAATGTGCAATAAATATATGAATGAATGAATGAATGAATGAAACCCTGTATCACATATTAAATACGGAGCTGACACCAGCAGCAGATTGGTTTTGTGCCAACAAACTCACACTGAATCTGATTAAAACGAACTATAATCTTATTTGTATCGCATCTATGAAAACCTTGTCCCTATCTGTTTCCTACACTAAGTATTAATGGGTCTCATCTCTCTATGGTAGAGTCCACAAAGTTTCTGGGAGTTTATGTTGATCAGCATTTAACATGGGGAGGTCATATAAAATGTATTTCCAAAAATTGCTAAAAATACAGGGATAATAGCACTTAGGCCTACTGCATACCTTGGCTGGAAGGAGGCAATAACCCAGGTTACAGTCGAAGAAACCTTTGAGTAGACATACTCAAATGGGCGATACATAAATGCTAAGGATAAATGAAATAAATAACACTATGTAACACGATTTTTGTTCCTGGGCAATGAGTGTAATTTCCTGGTTATTTGTGCCCCAAAAGTATAGGAAATGGTTGTTATTCTGTTTAAAGTTTGCTTTTGTGGACTGGAGAATGATATTTAAAAGAAAAAACCTATTTCCACAAAAAACGAGCGAATTTCCTTGTTTTTGTTCACGTAAAGTCATAAGAAAATCACAAAAATGTGACAAAATGACTCTAAAGCAACATTCATTCATTCAGTCAAGTATTTATATAGCGCCTCTTCAAGGAAACTACTCAGAGGCGCTCCCGACTCCAGTATGGCCAAACAGAACAGTTCTTAAGTGCTTCTAGAATGTGTCGGAGAGTGATCTAGGGAACAGGTGAAGCTCAAGTGGGAGGGCATTCCATACCACCGGGCCAACCACAGAAAAAGCACGACTCTGCATGATGGAGGTACGAGTAAACAGAACCAAGAGCACTCCCCTATCAGCCGAGCGCAGGGACCGACCAGTCCGAGTACTTGACGCAGGCTGACAAAGATCGGGTAAGTTGGAGCAAGACCTAAGTGGCATCGCCATATCAAAGAAGAGATTCTGTATTCGATGCAGAACCTCCAGCATGTAATTTGTAACGTGACCAAATTTGGGCTGTTGACCAATGAGGAGCGCCGCAGCTCGTAGAATACGGTCAAGAGAAGATAACCGTCCAGATGGTAAACCAGAATAAAGGGATAGGCAGTAGTCAAGATTGGTCCTGGGCATGACGTTAAACTGCATCCATCCTCCGCCACAGAGGACCATCAACTTCCCTGTGCCGGTCCTAAGCCCGGATGAAGGAGGGTTTTCCAGATGGGTGGCGATACTCTGGCAGTAGAAGACCAAGACGAATGAAATCCGCAAAAACCACGACACAAGTCACATAGCGACCCAGTTGCTTCAAGTTGTCATGATGTGGAGCAGACATGCACAGGCCGGTCAGGACAGACCGGTGGAGAGAGTCGGTGGAAAGGGCATTGGACACCAAACGGGCTTGTCTCACTGGTTGTCCTTCATGCCTCTTTCCTAGCATTCTCTTCAAGCAGACAAGGCGGTCCAGCTGCTTCAAGATATAATGGTATGGATCGAGTAGACCTGCTAGCCTGTAGAAACTGAGAAATGACACGAGACAGACTCATACAGAGAGTGGCGTCGGACACCTACGGGCGTTGCGCCTATGGTTTGTGATGATGATGAGTAGCCAAGACGAGCTAAGACAAAGGAATGTACAAGCGTAGTTGCATCGCCAGTTGAGAGAGAGAGAGCGAGCAACAGTGCGAAGCTGGCGCAGCTGACAGAAACAGGAGCGACTGAGACGATTAAGGTGCATCAGCACTTGTGAAGATCCCTCTGGGGCTCCCATGCACTTGACATTTTTGCTACCCACATTGAACTTGCCTACTGGGGCCAGTCCCGTTTGTGGTAGGCTATAGTGTGCCTTTTTGTCTCTGCTGTCCCAAAGGCAAAGGTAGCAAGGAAACTTTGTCCGGACCCATCAGGAATGATACTCTTTTGAAGTCTCCTATGACATCCCAGCCGTACTCATCGAACTTCAAGGCGGCTAACAAGGTTTTCACGCTTTGAGGTGTAGGCTACCGAGTGAGCCAGAGGAAGAAACGGGTACTTGCTCCCATTATGGAGTAGCACAGCTTTGAGGCTCCGAGATGAACTGTCAATGAAGAGACGCCACTCGGTCGGGTTGCAGTCGATTCCAATTTCCTGAAAAAGACCGGTCACGTTGTGACAGAAGCAGAGTCCATCTTGAGTGGTAGCCTAAAGAAGCTTGAAAATGCTTGATGACGCTTCCTCTGATCTGCCATCCAACAGGTTCCTCTGCTTCAGTCTAGACGTCAAAAGTTCTGCATTAGACTTGGTGGAGCCAAGATCTCTAATTAAGTCGTTGAGGTCTTTTTGGTTTGGATAGTACGGATTTTTGTCATGCCCATACTTGAGTTGATTGCCACGTATGCCTACAATGTTTTTCTTATGTCATCGTGCATGGTGGGCTCAAGGCATCTTTATTTATACTACTAGGCTACCTGTAGCTATTTTATAGGTGCTCTCGCACATTCTAGAATATTCCCGGAAGCTCGCAAAAGCTGCACAGCTACTTAGAGTTAACACATAACTGGCTTTATATTTCAATGTTCCAAAGAAACAGTTACATTTCAGAATAATCAATCTCCTGGCCTGAAAAGCAAAGTCTTTGGGGTATAATGGCCATTCTCTATACTTTTGAGTCAGAAGCAATCAGGAAATAACACTTAACACCCAGGAACAAACAAAAAGTAAAATTTTGTTACGTAGTGTAATAAATATTCATTTCCTGTACGCAGCGTTGCAAGTGAGTCGGGTCGGGTCGGGTCTTAGACCCGGCATCGACTTTCTAGACTTTGCTGTTGCCGAGTCTCAGCTTGTTTACCAAAAATCAGTCGAGACTGACTAAAAAGGTCGTCAGGTGCCAAAACTTGGCAAAAATAGTAGGATATTGAAAAAAATTTGGTAGGCCTAAATGACTAGAAACAAGGTCGTCAGAAAAATTATTTTGGGGTCAAGGGCGTCGGCTCGTCCTACAAAGTCAGACGTGGCAACTTTTCCAAACTACTCTCAGCCAGACAGTGAATTGAACTTTACCTTCAAGACAGCGATCCGTTTGTTTTAGAGCAATAAATTATTGTTTGCACAGATCTTCTGTAAAATTTCTACTGATTGCTGACTGTGTAGCCTAAGCATGACACTTTTCGCAAGCAGTGCCAACCATTGAATGTATGTAGACACTGTAGAGGATGTTTAGTAGACCTAGTTTCATCAGACCGAGAAGCCCATAAACCACATCAACAGACACAGGCCCATGCTGAAATTCAAAAGGGCCTACACGTGCGTCCTGCGGTTGTTCGGTTCACTGAATTTGCATAGAGAAGCATCTAACGGATTGAATATATTCTATAAGCCTACAAAAGGGTGTTTATTACGTACACACAATGCCATGTGCGAAAATCGGGAAGTCTGGCAGTGACGTCCGGAATGATTTAGGCTACATGTACTTAGCTTAAGCTTAGACCCTAAACCTATCTTTCAATTTCAGCCTCATCATCGTCTTGCATTTGGGTCCTATAGTTGCTTCCAGGGCATTTTTGTAACGTGCAGTTATACCCAAAGAGTGCACTCCTAAATGAATTTGGCCTACGCAGCTGTAAGACCATTTTTGCGCATCTAAAAGGAACCAAACTTTTGCTTTGTCGTCCGATTTCGAAGGTTTGCAATGAAAGATGGGAAGTGAGAAGAGGGGATGGTGCTGTTGTAGAAATTCCTTTAAAGGAGCCGCGGTTACTAGCTACATGTAGGTCTGATGCGCATTGTTTCATGCGCTCATGGGCATCCGCAGCGGGGCGAAATGGGGCGCAAGTGCGCCCCTCTGGGTTTTTTCGCATAGTTGCACATAAATTTAGATTATTTGGTTGTGATTGTTAGGCTACAACGCAAACTTCAATGTGATTATCGATTCGTTCTATAAGTTGAACCTATAGCCTATAATTATCTTTCTTTGGACGCATAAAGTATAGGTATAGGTATAGGCTATAGGATTCTCTCGTGGTAATATGGAAATTCAAACTGTCACCCATTAAATAATTTAGACCATGTGACAATTATTTAAAAGTTTGCGCCCCCCCCCTTAGAAAAATTCCTGCGGACGCCCATGCATGCGCTCTTCAAACAACCTCATTTCTGATGTGCGAATTGATCAGGTTGCAACCACATCTCAAACATCAGCAGTGCAGTTTAGAAATTTTCCTGGTGGTGGGTCCCTCTTTTTGAATGCAATGCCTAGTAACCAGTGGCGTAGCCAGTTATTTTTTCATGGGGGGCAGTGGGGTGGCAGCTTAAAATGATGGGGTGGCTACCGTTGGCAATTAAAGCGATCATATAATTGACATGTCTTAACGACGTTAACGTGTCTTAACTCAGTAACTGAAGAACGAAGTAATTTCAGTAAAAGTCACAAATACTCACAATCACAAAATAGTAGTCGTAAGTGAATTTACAAATATAAATTATTTTCTTAATTTGTCTCAGTTGTCTTAAACCGAAGCTACAAACATCAGAGTGCGAAAAATTGCTGTCTAGGCCTAATGATCAAATGTCTAAATAATAATTGGCAGTAAAAATTTCACAAACCTAAAATATATGTATTCTACTGTTGCACCTTGAAATGAACGTGGAACGCGAGACTGCATTGCTATTGGATACAGTGACAGGGAGGGCTGTATAGGCCCATCAGCTGGGTTACGTGAAATATCCATGGGTCCTTCAACCTCTTTTATTAGTCTGTTTGAACGGTTGAGTCTGTTTCCAGCAATGTCAGCTGCTGAAGCACTTGTAGAGGCAGAATGTGTCGATGTTGAAATAATCCGGCCTTCCTGAGTGTCATCAAAACTGTAATTTTTATGTCGTCAGTGTCATGTTCCATTATTATTACATCTTGTGGAACATCATCAAACATGTTCTCTCAGGTGTGATCACGGTCTTCGTCAGATTGTTGAATATTAACTTCAATAGGTATTGAAGTTATATTCCTTTCAGACTCAGTTTCTTCTATAATTCGTGGCCTAGAAGCCGGTGGTTGCGTTCCAGAAGAAGCCGAACGCTTGTTACGAGTTACAACTTACAAAGTAATCCATTCTATTCTCTCTACTAAATGAACCAAAGCAATTGACTATAATAGATAAACTACAAAGACAAATAAGATGTTTTTATTCTCAATTTCTCACAAATGTTAAATTTCACTCTCACTTTGAAAAGCACAACCAAAGGCCATTAAACAATAAACACATGCAATAAAACGTGTGTACGCACATATTAATGACGTAGGGTATATTGCCATAGACTATGTATTTTTAGATTTTGGATGCATTACATAATACGCATGCAAGCCTCACTAGCTTGTCTGTCCCACAGTGCATTATAGTGGCCTGTCCCACTTTCCCATCACCCACCCTATAAGAAGTTGTACAGGAAGTTGTATAAAAAATAAAATAAGTCAGAAATTATATAACATGCTTTATCACTCGTAAAAGTAAAAAGTAAAACAAACGCAGGGATTAGGGAGGGAGCAGCTGGGGGCAGCCCTTTCATTTGGGGGGCTGCCCCTCCCCCCCCCGTAGTCACGCCACTGCTAGTAACCAACCATTGACTCCAGGTGAAAGTTTTTTCTTACACGTTCACCGCCCAGTACGAGTTAACTCGTATCAATTTTTGCATCCTGTGGCGCCAGGTACGAGTTAACTCGTACCTAGATTACCGCGGCGAACAAAGCATAGGATTGGGCTGAGATGAGAGGGCGAAAACCGAAATCTACCCCAGATAATGGGGTCTGGGTATATCTAAGATGGGTGAAGGAGGATGGGGTCTGGTAGGGGATGGGGTATGGCAAGTGGGGCTTGGTGGAGTGGGGTGCGGGGTGGAGTTATGGTTGGACGATAAAGTTGAACGAAAACCAACATTTACCACAAAGAGCGGAAGTTGGCAGGGACGGATTGGGGAGAGTGTGGGGTTCAGTTGGGTAAGGTGGGGAGTGGTATGGCGTGGTGGGGTGGGGAGATTATGTGGGGGTTGGGGCTGGGGGAGGGTTCGGCCGGGGCGGCTCGGAGAAAAATCCTAAATTTGCTCCAGACGGTGGGGTTGGGTGGGTATGACGGGTGGGGTTGGTGGAATGGGGGCATTTGGAATGGGTGGGTTTGGTGGGGTATGGGGCGGGAATGGGGTAGGGGAAATATGGGGAGACGCTGGACGGTGGGTGGGACGAAAAACCAAAATTTGCTCAAGATGGTGAGGTTGGGTGGCGTGGGTGGGTTGAAATGGGGGTGGTGGGAATGGATGGGTTTGGTGGGTATGGGGCGGGAATGGGGTAGGGCAAGTATGGGGCTGCTTTGGACGGTGGGTGGGACGAAAAACTTAAATTTGTTCCAGATGGTGGGGTTGGGTGAGGTGTGGCAGTACTGGGCCGGTGGGGTAAAATGGGGCGTGGTGGAGCGTGGTCGGGATGGGGTAAGATTTGTTGGGGTTGGGTATGGGGTGGGACCGTTTGTTAGGTCGGAGGGAGATGAAAACAAAGTGAAACATTATTTTTCCATGAATTTCGTTTGTTGAAAATTTAGCGTCTTTGGCGTGGCGTAGCAGGTAAGAAAGCCGTGGCGGTCAACGTGCTTCTTGTTCGCCAGCGTATTGGAATAAACAATTGTTGAACATGGTTCAGGCTCTAAGGACCGTGGGTGGATGGATGGGTATGTGGTTGGGTGGATGTGTCCTAGGAGGGTGGGTGGATGGGTAGGTGGGTGGACGGGTGGGTAAGAGGGTGGATGGGATAGGCTGATGGATGGGTAGATGGATGGACGGGTAGGAGGTGGATGGATGGGTGGGTAGGTGGATGGATGGGTGGCTGGATAGGTGAATGGATGGGTATAATTATGGGTGGATGGGTAATGGGTGGATGGGTAGGTGGGTGGATGGGTAGAGGGGTTGACGGGTAGGTGGGTGGTTGGGTAGGTGGATGGATGGGTATAGATGGGTGGGTGGATGGATGGGTATTGGGTAGGTGGATAGATTAGTTGGTAGATGACGAGTATGTGGTTGGATGGCTGAGTAGGTGTGTGGGTGAAGGGATAGTTGAACATGTTAATGAATGGGTGTGTGGTTGGGTGGATGCGTTGGATTTATTGGCGGAAGTGTGGATAGATTGGTTTGCTGGTTTTTAGTGGATGAATAGATGAATACGTGTACATGTATATTGTGGATTGGTGGATGCATGGGTCAGCAAAAATGAAATGAGAAATGAATGATAGATAGATAGATGGATGATAAATGAAATCTGTCTGTCTGTTTGTCTGTGGGTGGGTGTCTGTCTGTGTGTCTGTGTGTCTGTCTGTGTGTCTGTGTGTCTGTCTGTGTGTCTGTCTGTCTGTGTGTGTCTGTCTGTCTGTCTGTATGTCTGTGTGTGTCTGTCTGTATGTCTGTGTGTGTCTGTCTGTATGTGTGTGTGTCTGTCTGTCTGTCTGTCTGTCTGTCTGTCTGTCTGTCTGTCTGTCTGTCTGTCTGTCTGTCTGTCTGTCTGTCTGATCTCTATTCATTAAATTCTTCGGGCATCAAACCTGATCATTTGCATCAAGTGGCAGAATAGTTTTGCTCTTTTATTACCTATTATCATTATAATATTTTATGCATTCCTAAGCATCGAGGAGTGCTTCTAATGCCAATTTGAATTACAGCCTTTATAAATATTCATGAAAATATCAATCAGTTTCTTGTGTATGTAAATAATGCGTATGAATTTCGCACCATTGAACAAGCAACTTGCAGAGAACTATTTCGTGAGTAAGACTGTAAGACGCTATATAAATGTCCATATACCATACATACATACACACATACATACATACATACATACATACATGTACATACATATACACATACATACATGTACATACATACATACATACATGCATACATACATACATACACACACACATACATACATACACACATACATACATACATACATACATACATACATACATACATACATACATACATACATACATACATACATACATACATACATACATACATACATACATACATACATACATACATACATACATACATACATACATACATACATGCATGCATGCATGCATGCATGCATGCATGCATGCATGCATGCATGCATGCATGCATGCATGCATGCATACATACATACATACATACATACATACATACATACATACATACATACATACATACATACATACATACATACATACATACATACATACATACATACATACATACATACATACATACATACATACATACATACATACATACATACATACATACATACATACATGCATACATACATACATGCATACATACATACATAGTTACATACACATATACATTCATACGTATACATACAAAGAGAGTTCAATACCTAAGCAATATTCCATCTCTCTATTATACTAACAATTTATTTCGTTTTTAAAATCAGTGTCAACGTCAACGTCAACGCACCTGCAACTTCAATGCCTTTCTGCTCCGTATGCATGTGCCATGAAATGATATTCGAGACGCGTCAACACCAGATGCAGTGAAGAACTGAAGATGGTTGGGTACAAAGGTTAGTATATTTTTCATTTACTTCCACCCGGTTGCATGCTTCCATCGTTATTATGAGAATAGACGACGAGGGTCTCGTTGAATTACAAAGCTGACTCCTCTTCGGCTGTTTGCTTCATTTCGGATTTTAATTGAAAGCAAATCTTAACATTGCATTTAACAGCAATGTAAATTCCACCATGTACTCGCTGACCTCCTGGCTGGCCTGTAATCACCACAGACTTGAGCGCCTCCGACGGGTGAACGAACGCCATAAAGATGTATGTGAGATGTGGACTTAAGCGCCTTGCTTTATTGCCATGCAGTGCCGAGGACTGTCGTATATACATTGTGAAGGCGCATTAGTCGATTAGTAGTCGGGTCGGTCGGCCTGTGACGGAGAGAGTATAGGCTGTGATTATACGGGTGCGAGACTCGATTGATACGGGTATTACCCGTGTATAGGGACTTATAACGAATCCTTCACTCGTATAGTCAGTTACTCACCGCTATTGCTGTTATGCCCCATGATGGCGTCTTTTCACATTGTAATAAGGCAGAATCAACGGTAGTGGTTACGTTGTGAAGTAGGCTATAATGTATTGCATTGAGTTGAGGTGATATATTGCGTAGTATAATTGTTTTGTAGGCCTATTGAGTTGGGGGTTTTTTTTGCAGTTTTTTGCATAAAGTTGAGTTGTTAAATTGCGTTGTATCGTATTGTATTGCATTGAGTTCTTTTCATACATGTAGCTCAATTTCACTTCCTTCCTTCAAAAAGCGGTTAAAATCTTACTACTTCTCCCTGCCATGGCTTTCACGCACATGGAGCTCTAACTGCACTTCTTCTGGCGACTGACTATCTATCCGCGCCTCAGATTCACATTTCGGTGTGACCATGCGCGCACTACAAATTTATTTGATAATAATAATAGCAACGTGGCAATGTGTTGTTATTGTGTTACAGTGTAGTTGCTTTCAATTTTCAAACACCAGTGACTGTTGAGAGGGAAGAGAGTTGGGAATAGGACTGTGCAGAGCATGGGTGTAGTTTATCAGGGACTAGGGGGCTAGGCCCCCCACGAAGGCCCAGATTCAGCTTTTTACCATGAAAATTGTATCTTTTTCCGGACTTAGCCTCTCCCAGGAAGGCATTACCCCCCCCCCCCAAGAACGGAAACCAAACTCCGCCCATGGTACAGAGAGAAAAGCGAAGAAGATGAAAATGAATTGCAGTGGGTGAATGGATCTGAAATAAGACGGACAGACGAAGGTTGATTGACGGATGGAAAGATAGACGGATGGACGGATGAAAGGACGGATGGATGGACGGATGGACGGATGGAAGCGAAAAGGAAGAATCGACAGATGAAGATTGACGGAGGATTATTGGGAAGAGCGGTGAGTGGAAGCCAATGCAGAAGGGAGATAATTGGCCAATTTGAGATAAGACGACGAGAAGGAAGAGAAGAAGAAGGAGGATGAATAAGAGGAGGAAAGGATGATGAGTGTAGGATGAGTAGAGAGAGAGGGAGAAGGCGCAAGAGAGGGAGGAGGAGGATTGTAAGAGAACTGTTGAGAGTAAGGGGGAAGTTGGTGAGAAGGGCATGCGTGGAGTCAATGTGGTAATGAGAAGTAGGAATGGTGTGATGAAATTGAGTGGGAGGGGAATGAAGAAATATAAAAAGATGACCAGAACACGATTATGAAGATGAGAAGAAAGAAGAGAAGAGGAACGAGAAGAAGATGGAGAGGGAGAAGGATGATGCGATGAAGAACGACTGAAACAGAGGAAGAAAGTGGAAAAAGACGAAAGGAAGAAAATGAGTAGATCTCACTGGAAATGGTTGAGGAGTATGGAAAGAGGGAAAGAAGAACGGACACAGAGGAAGGATGAAAGGAAAGAAATAGAGGAGGATGGAAGATGGAGAACAGCAATGGAAGGAAGAAGTAGAATAGAGGGAGGAGAAGGAAGAAGGAAAGAAGAGAAATTGAAAGAGAAAATGAACGAAGAAGAGGCTGGAAAGATGGAAGACTAGTAAGAGATAGACGAACAGAAAGTGACGACGAAAGATGCGGAATAAAAAGGAAGGAGCAATTCATCAGATGTTATATCTGCTTCTGACGACTTTCCAATTCGTTGATCCATCTGCTTCCCTCCTCTCCCCCTTGGTTCTCCCCAACTTTCCCTCCATCTCTACCTCCATCTCTTCCTCCATCTCTTCCTCCATCTCTTCCTCGATCTCTCCCTCCATCTCACCCTCCATCTCTCCCTCCATCCCAATCTCCATCCCACCCTCTATCCCACCATCCATCTCTCTCTCCATCCCACCTTCCCTTACTGCCTACTCTTCCCATCGACTTCCTTATTCCCACTCACGATCTATCGCCATCCATCTGAGTCTGTCTCATAGTGTCTGTCTGTCTCTATACGTCTCTTAATGATCAACACTGTCACCTTCTGGACGCCTATGTCCTTACATGTATCTCAGCATCTGCATCTGTCTCGGTCTCTGTCTCTTCCTCTTATAATATCCGTCACCACATTTCCTGTAAGCGCCTACGCAAGAAATTATCAGTGGGACAGTGGTAAGGCGTCTTTCTACGGATCCGTAATCATCAAGTGCATTCATTCTGACGAATGGACATTGGACAAGCAGAAAACCCCAATTGAAAATAGGTCAACAATTCAGCATAACAGATGATTCCATGTCCAAGAACAAGGAAGACAAGTCCCTCTAGATAACTTCAGTGCAAAACAATAATGAATAGCTAGTGCCACCGAATCACTTCTCTTGACTTCGAAGGAGTTGACCCAGTCCTCTCCCACGCCGCCTCAACTTCCCGTCGACAACTTGTCAACTATGTATCTGCTAGAGAACAACTTAGGCGTAAATCCTTAAAATTCTAAATCCAATAATGTGCCCAATAGTTCGAGGCGCCTTTGTAACGGCATGTGCTGTGTTACGGCGCCATAGAAATTGTCGTCATTATTATTAACTCCTTACTCTATGCTGGCCTACATAATGGCAAAGCCATCGTGTTTGCAGAGTGTATGCTAATTCTTTTGTTCTCAGCGAAACTAAGTTATTTTCATTTGTTTATATGGACCTCTTAGGCCAGACATATATCCAAGTTCCAGTTTATAATTATACTCTAAATCTGCAAAAAAAAACTGAAATAAGGCAAGAAGAGTCTGAAGGTTTCATCTCCATAACAGGCCTATGAATCGTTGCTGCTATATCTTTCTTTCTCTCCCGTCTTTCTCTATTTCTCTGTTTCTCTCTCTGTCTCTGTTTTTATTTCTTTATATTTCTCTCTGTTTCTCTCTCTGTCTCTGTTCATTTCTCTATTTCTCTCTATCTCGCTATCTCTCTATCTCGCTATCTCTCTGTCTCTGTCTCTCTCTCCCGCTGTCACACACACACACACACACACACACACACACACACACACACACACACACACACCTACACACACACACACACAATCGAAAGCGTTGATTCACGATTCGCTTGCATTGCCAATCGACGTATTGGTTCGAATTTCAGCTGAACAGAGCTTTGCACTCCGGATGGAATGCCTCCGAGTCGGAATCTTGAAGTGGCGCTATATAAATTTCGATCGACTGATTGATCGATTGATTGATATGTGAAACCTCTGAGCAACAGAATACGACAATGGAGATTCCTTTCTAAGAATGCAATGCTCTTTAGGAGATTCTGTCTCTGTTATTAAGATCGGTTGGTCGTCGCTCAGTAAGTCTAGGTCGATCGAATCCTCAAAGTATATTGATCAACATGTAGGTCTGTCCGTGCATAGGGAACTGTCGGTCGGACTGTCCATGTAGGCAGGGGCGGATACAGAAACTTTGGACGGGTGGGCGGCAAAAATTCTTGACCTTGGCTCTGGGGAATTTTTGTTCGTATTTGCCAAAAACGTTGATGACCTTTTTTTTAGTCATCTGGTCGAAATTTCGTGAAAAGTATACCATCTTGCCAAATGTCCTCAAAATATACCATTATACATTGTTCGAAAGCTTGTTCAAACCAAATGGGGGGGGCGATACATGGGTAGTTCTAAATGGGGGCATGGCGGATTGGCTCCCTGGATCCGCCCTTGCTTGTAGGGAACTGTCGGTCGGACTGTCCATGTAGGGAACTGGCGGTCAATCCGACCATCTCTGTAGGGAACTGACGGCATAGATTATCACTGTCCGTGTTGGGAACTGTCGGAAGGAGGAGGAGGAATCCATAGTTTAACGACAGCTTAATATGACAACAGAAACCGAAGTTTGTTTGGAATATATTTCATTTCATTTCATTTGTTCATTTATTGACTTGCAATGTCACATCAATAATCACATAACAGAAACAGACATTAACAACAACAAAACTTCAACAAGGAAATAATTGTTATAAACTTAATATTAGTGCAGGTCAATGAGTCAGCCGACAAAGGTCTAAAAGACCCGCTTAAACTCGGCTGGCTCATTTACAAACTTAATTCTTGCATAAGAAAATGTGGAGAATCAAAATTCCATCAAGATAAGGAGACACCAATAACACATTAAAAACAAGGTTAAGTTGAATATTACAGCACTATTAGTTGAAACTATCGGTCGATCGAAATGTCCCTTTATATTATGCTGGTCGATTGTTTTGTGTGTGTATCGGTATTGTATATGAACTGTCTTTGCATCTATCGCTTGGTTTCTCAGACATTGGCCAATGACCAACTATTGAAGAATTGCTTGGCCTGTGGCATATGCGATTAGGACCTGATACTTTAACCTTTCATAACGATTATAAATGCGATGGTGTCCTTAACTCGACCTTGCTGACCCTATATCGGATATATTCTGATGCTGCACTCTTTAACCCTTCTCTTGGACATCTGGACTGGTGGCAGTGTATCCACCGCTAATCGATCTCATATAAGTCGATTATGGCCGGAAGGCGATAGCAACGAATAGCAATGGATGAGCGACCTCGAGGATTTGCACAACGACCAGGATTTAAGGAATGAAGCAAAGACAGAGGATGGGACAAGAAAGAGGCTAGAGAGAGCCATGGTGTCTTTGCGTAGGAGTTGCCGAGGGAAAGAGATATATTGAATGCGTGCCATGGGAAAGCAAGGAGAGGGATAAAAGGGAGGAGAAAGTAAGGAGAAAGGAAAGAAAATGGAGGATAAGAGCGTGGTTGTTCGTGGTTGGGCTGGGAACGCTTCTGAGTAGTTTCCTGAAGGGGCGCTGTATAAATTCTCTGAATAAATGAATCTTGAAGATAAGAATAATGGAGAATGAATATAAGATTAAGCGGCAGAACAAAAATGGAGAGGAGATAGAAAATGGCAGCAAGTGCTAATTCGTAACTTTTTATGGAGTCAGTCTCTCTCCGGGTGATTCCCCAAAACTTAGATAAAAGACTGTTGGACAGCTTTTTAAGGTTGCACATTTTAAAAAAATTAATGGAATTCCAGATTGAGGAGCACAGTAAAAATTTTAGGTGGAAAAATTACAATATCGAACGAGCAAACACAACAAATACAGGTTGCAGTGACAGAGTTCCAAAATAGGTAACACAGCTTGAAAGAGCAATTCGTCTTGACAAGACTGGTCGAGGACAACAGGGAGGGAGAGAAAACTGAAAAGTAATCGAACATGTAGGCCTTTATTGGCCCAAGTTTAAGAAATGAGAATAGACGCTAGGTTTTGTAGTTAGGCAGAGTTCAGTGTTTTGGTATTGATGGGAATGTTAAGAGGGAGGGAGAGAGAGAGAGAGAGAGAGAGAGAGAGAGAGAGAGAGAGAGAGAGAGAGAGAGAGAGAGAGAGAGAGAGAAACAGACAGACAGACAGAGACAGAAACAGAAACACAGACAGGCAGACACAGACAGAGAGAGGCAGAGGCAGAGAGACAGACAGAGAGAGACTGAGACAGAGACAGAGACGAGACAGGAACCGAGACCGAGAGACAATTAAGCTGACAGACAAACGGAGAGAGAAGAAAACACAAAGACAGAGAGAGAAGCAGACAGCGACAACGAGTGAGAGGACTAGAGATACAGAGACAGAGACAAAGAAAAAGTTAGCAAACGAATGACAACAGGCATAATCTGAAGAGAAAGAAGCATATGACAATCGGGATGATCGGGGCAAAAGCACAATGGGAAATGAGGAAATGACATCGAATGAGAACGAGTATGAATTAAAGGATGAACAGGATAAGACTAGGGAAATGGGAATGGAAATAAGAGGGAGGGGTGCAGGGCGCTTTATGTGCAAGCGCTCAGCCGACCATGGATGACTGACGGGGAACGGGCAAAGGTTTGCCCTACAGCACCAGACGTCCTCTCTCCCCTTCGGCCACCCACCCCCTTCCACTCCCCTCATCCACCACCCATTCCACCCTTCGATGCACCATCAGATGCGCTCAGCCATGGTGCACCGCATCGACCACGATCCCTGATAAGCCCCCTCCCCAACTCCTACAGGACCCCTCCCTCTCTCCATCTCCCCTCTTCCTCTGCATTCCAACTCATCCCCTTTTATTCCCCATCTTCCCCTTTCATCCCCCTCTCTTCCCCTTTCATATCCCATCTTCTCCTTCATCTCACCATCATCCCCCATCAAAATCTTCACTTTCATCCCCCCATCTTCTCCACCATCCCCCATCTTCCCATTCATTTCCCATCTTCCCCTTTCATCCCCCTCTCTTCCTCTTTCATATCCCATCTTCCCCTTCATCTCACCATCTTCCCCTTTCATCTTCCATCTTCCCCTCAAGCCCTTCTCTTCCATTTCATATCCCATCTTCCCCTTTCATCTCCCATCTTCCCCTTCATCCCCATCTTCCCTTTCATCCTCCATCTTTTCCTTCATACCCCATCTTCTCCACCATCCCCTCATCTTCCCTTTCATCCTCCATCTTCCCCTTTCATCTCACCATCTTCCCCTTTCATCCCCCATCTTCTGCACCATTCCCCATCTTCCCCTTCATCCTCCTCTCTTTTCCTTTCATCTTACCATCCTTCCATTGTTCTCTGCCGTCCAGACCCGGAATCCTCGTTTGTTCTTTCCATATTATTGCCGTCAGTTCAACTCACCGTGTAATGCTTCAGCTTTGCATCGATCCGTCCATTGGTTCGTCTCGCCAAATACTTCTTTCTCTCCTCCTCCTCCTCCTCCTCCTCCTCCTCCTCCTCCTCCTTCTCCTCCTCCTCCTCCTCCTCCTCCTCCTCCTCCTCCTCCTCCTCATCTTTCCGTCCTTCCATCGCTCTAGTCATGCAATGGACGGAATGACAGACACATACGCAGACACACACAGAGACACACAGACATGATATGCAGACATACAATGTAGAAAGAAACACGACTCTTTTTAGTGCTCATTCCATTGGCCTACATGTGTGTGTATGCGCGTGTGTGCGATATATTATATCGCACACACACGCACACACACACACACACACTCACGTGCTCTTTCTCTCCTCTCCGTCTTTCTGTCTCTGTCTGTCTGTCTGTCTCTTTCTCTGTATCTCTGTATCTCTCTGTATCTCTCTGCCTGAATCTGCCTGTCTCTCTGGCTCTCTCTATCCACATCTTTGCCTTTGTCTCTGCCTCTTTCCCTCCCTGTCTTTCTCTCTTTCTTTCTCTCTTTCTTTTTCTCTTTCTTTTTCTCTTTCTTTCTCTCTTTCTTTCTCTCTTTCTTTCTCTCTTTCTTTCTCTCTTCCTTTTTCTCTCTTTCTTTCTCTGTTTCTTTCTCTCTTTCTTTCTCTCTGTTTCTTTCTCTCTTTCTACCTCTCTTTCTGTCTTTCTTTCTCTCTTTCTTTCTGTCTTTCTTTCTCTCTTTCTTTCTCTCTTTCTTTTTCTCTCTTTCTTTCTTTCTTTCTCTCTTTCTTTCTCTCTGTCTTTCTCTCTTTCTTTCTCTGTTTCTTTTCCTCTTTCTCTCTTTCTTTCTCTCTTTCTTTTTCTCTCTTTCTCCATTTCTTTCTCTTTCTTTCCCTCCTTCTTTCTCCCTTTCTCTCTTTCTCTTTCTCTTTCTTTCTCTCTTTCTTTAACCCCTTCTTTCTCCCTTTCTTTCTCCCTTTCTTTCTCTCTTTCTTTCTCTCTATTTTTTTCTCTCTTTCTACCTCTCTTTCTTTCTCTCTTTCTTTCTTTCTTTCTTCCTTTCTTTCTCTCTTTCTTTCTCTCTTTCTTTTTCTCTCTTTCCCCATTTCTTTTTCTCTTTCTCTCCTTCTTTCTCTCTTTCTTTCTCCATTTCTCTCTTTCTCTCTCTTTCTTTCTCCCTTTCTTTCTACCTCTCTTTCTCTCCTTCTTTCTCTCTTTCTTTCTTTCTTTCTTTCTTTCTCCCTTTCTTTCGTCCTTTCTTTCTCTCTTTCTTTCCCTCCCTTTCTTTCTCACTTTCTTCCTTTCTTTCTCCCCTTCTTTCTCCATTTCTTTCTCTCTTTCTTTCTCCCTTTCTTTCTCTCTGACTCTCAATCTGCTCAATTTCATCGGCAGCTTTAGTCGACACTGACCGTCCCGTCCTCAACAGTAATCGCCAAATTCTCAATACACATTTAAATGGCAAACGGTAAACATCATTCTGACTTCATGCATATGCAAATGACCAGCACATCGCTCGTGCGCATGCTCCGTCTGAATGAGATTTCCGGTCGATAGATGTCACCGTCCTTTGCTCGACCTCGGTCAGTTACCATGAGAACGACGAAATAAAGCAGAGAAAGAAGTTTTTGTCTCTGTGTTTATTGGTCTGTCTGTCTGTCTGTCTCTGGGTATGTGTGCCTGTCTGTCTCGGTGTATGCGTGTGTCTGTTCTCGGTGAGGACGCAGAGTGACAAAGAAACGGACATAGAATTGAAAAGCGACTGCAGCGATCTGAAAGATACTGTGAGACGATGATCGATGTTTCTATGACTGCTTGATGTCCGTCCGTCTGTCTGCTTGTCTGTCTATCCGTTTGTCTATCCGTCTCTCTGTGTCTGTCTGTCTGCTTGTCTATCCGTCTGTCTGTTCGTCTGTTTATCCGTCTGTCTGTCTGTTTGTCTATCCGTCTGTCTTTCCGTCTGTTTATCCGTCTGTCTGTCTGTTTGTCTATCCGTCTGTCTGCTTGTCTGTCTGTTTCATTCTATTAATCCACGGCAAACTCAGTAGCCTCTCAGTCTGCTTGTACGTCTGCGTGTGTGTCTTGTCAGGTATTTGTTAGTTTGCGTGCTTGTGTGTGTGTGTTTGTGTGTGTGTGTGTGTGTGTGTGTGTTTGTATCGGATCTTTTGACACAATTCGTCCTGATAATTTAATTTCTATGTGTGGCTACACTATAATAAACTATCATGCATGTGGATGCGTCTGATTTCTAGTCTGCACGCTTTGTCCATTCATCAGACTGGCTTTTTGCACTTTCGCTGTATGTCTGTCTGTCTGTCCACCTTTCTGTTTGTCTGCCTGTCTATCTGTCTGTCTGTCTGTCTGCTCATCTGTATGTAAATCTGTTGGTCAGTTTGTCTGCAACTTTGTCCGTCTATTTTAATCTGCGTGTATGTCCGTAATTTCTGCCGTCTCTATGTCACACTTTCTGTCTGCCTGCTTGTGCGTGTATCTATACGTCTGTCTGTCTGCCTGACTACCTGTCCGTCTGTCCGTCTATTTGTTTGATCATTCAATAGAACGTTGTAGCGCAAACGATGTAAACGCTATTGAGCGTTTCTGTGGTCGTCGTTGCGTTGGTCGTTTTTCGTTTCAATGAAAGTAGAAAGAGTTGAGCCTTTCAGAGAAGGACGTAGACAGACAGTGCTGCAGCAGCCATTGTCTTCAGCAGCCTTTGTCTTGAGACGAATGCATTCTTTGCCCTTCATCGGATTTCTCTCGTGGCATTCCAAAAATAAAAGCAAGTCCTTGCCAGACAGAATGCCAAAATAAAATGTGCGATTATATATACATGTATATATATACATATATATACAATGTATATATATATATATATATATATTGAGACTCTTGTACTGAAGACCCGGGATTCTAGTTTCGCAAGCTAGAACAGGAAGCCAGAGCAGTGTGTGTGTGTGTGTGTGTGTGTGTGTGTGTGTGTGTGTGTGTGTGTGTGTGTGTGTGTGTGTGTGTGTGTGTGTGTGTGTGTGTGTGTGTGTGTGTGTATGCAGATACTATCCAAATAGGTCAGTCAAATGTGTCCGAGATATATTGAGTTAGAAATGCTTAATAGGTTATTTTTGTTTTAACGAACGGTATACTGCGGGTGCATACTATTAGAGATGGAGGCCATGGAACAAGTCTAATTCCAAGAAAAAGAAAGACGAAAGCATACATACATATATAATATATATATACTATATATATTATATATATAGTTATATACGTATATGTAATTATGTATGTATGGCATTGTATGTATATATAATATATAAATTATATATTATATGTAAATATGTATGTGTATGCATGCGTACGTGTGCACGAATGTCTATATGCATGTTCATGAACGCTACACTGTACATGATGGTGAGAAATGCATTCAAGATGGTGAGAAATGCATTCAAAATGGTGAGAAATGCATTCAAGATGGTGAGAAAGGCATTAAAGATGGTGAGAAATGCATTCAAGATGATGAGAAAGGCATTAAAGATGGTGAGAAATGCATTCAAGATGGTGAGAAACGCATTCAAGATGGTGAGAAATGCATTCAAGATGATGAGAAAGGCATTAAAGATGGTGAGAAATGCATTCAAGATGGTGAGAAACGCATTAAAGATGGTGAGAAACGCATTAAAGATGGTGAGAAATGCATTCAAGATGGTGAGAAACGCATTCAAGATGGTGAGAAAGGCATTCAAGATGGTGAGAAATGCATCCAAATGGGCGAAGTTAAAATCAGTATAATACGGAGCGCAGAGCTTTCGGTCTTCGCTGCAGGAATCCCACAGATCACAATCGACCTTTTCTCTTTTACAGAGCACAACCACCATGCATGCAGACTCATTAAAGTCCTGAAAATTGCTCTTCTACGATGCAACAATTGCAACATAAATCATTGCTATGGCGCTGCTGCAGTTTCTTTTACTACAGTAACACTGCAATCGAATTTTTCTAATCGAGAAAATGATTGTAAACACTAAATTTTCGAAAGCTTAGAGCAGGACACCAGCTTATCCGCGAGCGCTAAATGCAGCTGTGTGATTAATTTATACCTTCCGTCCTGATTGTTTGAGTGGGAAGTGTTTTCCGCATTCAAAGCCACAGCGTGACAACAGTACTGTCCATCTAGAAAAGAACAAGGTCTGTTGGGACTATTATAGCGCTGATCAGCATTGGCATGTTATTAGCGTGACACTACACCTTAGCTTACTTTACACAGTCTTCGACGATTATGGGTATGGAGGAGGACTTCCAACTGTATTGGGCAAAGTGGAACGGGGTGGGGGAGTGAGGACAGAGCAAGTGGAATGGTCAGTGGCAATTTTGGGTTTAATTACACCGGCCGCTGGGACTTAAATGATTCGATGGAAATTACGGCGCGGACGTCAGAGACGGACGGTGGCTGATGGGGAAATCGATCGATCGATTGATTGATTGATTGATCGATCGATCGATGACCAGAGGTCGATGCCGATCCAATCAGACGAAGAGCTGAAGAACAGAGAAAGTGTGTCAGCTGACGAATCCCAGATGAATGATGCCAGCAGGAAAAACCAGGACTGAAGGTCACAAGGGTATATGCAAGGACACAAGGACAAAAAAGTCAAAGCATCATATGGTCATAAGTACGCATGGCTGATGGGCATAAGGCCTTAAGGACACAAGGTCTTAAGGACACAAAGTCAAAAGGTCACAAGGACATACAGTCACAAGGTCGCAAGGCCGTAGGGACTCAAGGACATTGTAAGCCATAAGGACATGAGGCCATGCACAAGTATACAAATGCGCATAAGGCCACGTGGACACAAGTTCAAGATCTCAAGGACATAGGGCTTAAAGTCACAACAAGGACATGACGACCGTAGGACACAGGTAAGTAATTCACATCCAGTTGTTCATGAAAATCGGCTCCGTGTCCGTGCTGTAGACAGGAGCGCCAATGAGTAGTAATATATGTGGGG
The DNA here is from genome assembly GCA_945859605.1 of Lumbricus rubellus. NCBI lineage: Eukaryota > Metazoa > Annelida > Clitellata > Crassiclitellata > Lumbricidae > Lumbricus > Lumbricus rubellus. The sequence continues at coordinate 17,497,606 of OX243814.1, forward strand.
CGTCATAACAAGTGCTCATCTATACAAATACAATATACATAATATGCATGCATAGTCATTGCATACTTACATACATACATACATACATACATACATACATACATACATACATACATACATACATGCATGCATGCATGTATGTATGTATACGCATGCATACATACATACATACATACATACAAACATACATACATACATACATACATACAAACATACATACATACATACATACATACATACATACATACATACATACTACATACATACTTACTTACATAATTACATACTTACATACTTACATAGGTGTATATGTATGATGTAAACATGCACAACAAATTACTGCACATAATAAAATAATTTAAAAAACTGCATAGCTTATCTATCTGTGCAATGACTCTCCATGTATGCACAATTGCACATTCGTCAGCAATTTGTCTTGGTTTTTCTAGTTTCGAGTTAGTTGTAATTATACCTTACCGTATAATTGCCAGCATCATTGGACATACATCTGAAACGGGGATTTGGGATAAGCATCTACTTTGCACATCTGAAACAAGACAGAAAACCGAAAACCATCTAACGAAAATCTGATAATAAGGCAATCGTTTTTTTCAAACTAGTACGATTTTGTGCCAAGCAATGCAATCATTGCGAAGCTACTTCATTTGTGATGGTGCAAAGACTTAATCAAACGGACTTTCTACTCGCAAATGCCAACCATTACTATAACTATAGGCTATTATATAGAGAACCATAGATTTTATCGCATAGAACAGTGATAGAGCAGTGCTTTAGAGACTTCGAGTTGGTTTCCTACAGTCGAACGAGTC
>OX243814.1:17503435-17534686 GCA_945859605.1 Lumbricus rubellus
CTAGAGTTGGTAACAAAGGACAATGTTTAAATGAAAGGCGGTTCAAAAGACTCACAAGAGCTACTATATAGCTTCCTTGTCCTATATTTGCAGTGGTGTGATACGACGACTTAACAGATAACAGTAATTTAATAAGCATACTACCAGGTTATCAGGACTGAAACGGACGTTGACATTGACCACTTTTAGACCTTACTAACCTTTCGAAAGCTGAACAGACATAGTAGCGGCTCACAGTTGAATCTCTTCAATCCAAACTGACGAACCCACAAATTCCACAATTGATCGAGAATTCCACATTCTGTCTGTCTGTAGCCTATACGTGCATGAGGAAACACAAAGTGTGTAAGTACATTGAACGCATCATTATACTCCGTTGCTTTTCGACTTGCACAAGGTCTAGACAACACACCCCGAGACAAAATCCTGGCTGCATAGACGGCCTTGTGCTGCAAGATGTGAAGAATATTAGATAAGTTAAGCGTGGCCGATTACCGACATATCGTCATACACGCAAGTCAAGTCAAATCTTATAGTTGACGTCACAATACAGACTAAAAGAAAAGTAAGCGCGGCTTAAATTTGACGTCATAGTATACAGATTGATTTAAGCCTGGTCTCTTGTTGACGTCATAGAGAAGGCGTATTCTTATTCTATAGCCTACTGGTGTATGTATAATACACACCTCTCTGTCCTCTCTATCGACGTCATTATGCAGCTCACTATATTAGCCAGTTACCGGTCGATTGTTGACGTCACAGAACTATTATAAATTAGATTAATAAGCCTAGACGTTTTCGGGCCGAAGGTTTTGGCGCCGCCGTTTTGACATCACGAACCCTACTGGTCCATTGTTGACGTAATAAAATACACTTGTAATATGAATTAATAGGCTACACTGGTCTACACTTATTGACGTCATAATGCAAATCAATATGTACATGTAAGTCAATTTCTTGTCTATCGTTTAAGCCATAATGCTATAAAAGTCCAGATGTGCACACACGCCACAATGACGCAGCTGCAATTGTATTGTATTGCACAGCAATAATTGTTGTTGTGAGTGAAGGACTTGAGTCTCGAGGTTCCTACATGTACATGCACATTAACAGCCTCGGACAAGGAATCGAACCCGTACTCCGCGTTACAGCTAGGTCGACCGCTCTATAGGTATCAACCATCTTGTCATCAATATCGTAGTTTGTAATGGTTTTGTTTATAACTACGTTTGAACGCCATGCGGCTCCCTTTGTCGTCTCACATCATACATCCATCCCTTGCCTCTTCTGCTTGTATAATTATCGTCTTCGCGGCTGATCTTACCTGGATCATCGCAACACCATCGTGGAGAGTTCATTCATTCATTCGGGCATTTATATAGCGCTCCTTTAAGTTTAAAAAACTACTCAGAGGCGCTCCCGACTCCAGCGCGCCCAAAAAGAACAGTTTTAAGTTTAGTAAGGAACGACCGTGGTAGAGTCCCAGGGTGTAGGCATAGCTCAAAAGGAAGTTGCAGACTAATTAAGTGATGAGTTATCGAGTGCAATATTTACTGGTCTCACTGATTAGCAATTAGCAATGATGAATCGGATGATTCCATTACCCTGCAAAATTGTTGTAAAGCAGAAACACGGGACACATAAATTTGTGTTGAATCCTGATTCAGTAAACAATTATTTGTCCAAAGAATTTTATTGCATGACTAATAATATAATAAATTTTAATTTATTATGTTGATGCAATTTATTGCAAGGTATTAATAAATACTGCCTCTCGTTAAATCAAATTTGTTTTAAAATAGTTCTATCAGCAGATGCATTTTTTCAGTTGTATTTACATGTACGCCTGTACGGTATGCAAGAGAGACTTGACTATGCATGGTGGGCGAAACTGTCAGAAACAGAACACTGCGAAGAAACTTCATAAGGGCCTCATCGTCAACTGGTGAAAGAGAAGAAAGAAGAAGAAGATGATGAAGAAGAAGAAGAAGAAGAAGAAGAAGAAGAAGAAGAAGGAGAAGAAGAAGAGAGACTCGAATCTGCTGTTAACTATAGACTATCGCAACCTATATTTTTTATTGTATGCAATCTTTTTATGCAATGTAAAATATGCATTCGCGCTTGTCAATTGCAAATAAAGACTACTTAGGCATATACTTACGTGCTTTGTGTGTAAGTATATAACTCAAGCTTGCCAGGCGTATATATATAGGCCTATATACCAAACCACCAAAATATTAATGAAGACAGCATTATAATAATTATACAATTATGATCCATTAAGTTATAACATGCCATGATAATGTTCAAATTGCACCAAGCAAAGACAGTTTGATAATATTGACAATCGAAAAATTAATACTGTACTCGATGACCTATGACTCTTAATACTATTTATGGTATTCATTCTGCAGCAGGTTTGGAACTCATAAAAAGCTCTAGCCTATATAATATTATAGGAGGCCAGATACAATCGTGCATACATGTATACAATATACATACAAGCATTCATACACAATTAGATCTACATAAATGCGTACACGCAGGCATACATACGCTAATATAAATGTCGACATGCATACATACGCATACATGTAGGTGCAGTTGTGCACAAATACATGCATACGTACACATACGTATAAACGCACACAAAATTATATACATACATAGTATTACATCTCTCTCTCTCTCTTAGCTCCTTCCGTTCCTTCCGGAACATTGGTCGACAAGATTCCTCCAATTCAACTACCATGTATGTATGTATGTATGTATTACATACACACACATAGTATTACATACATACATACATACATACATACATATATACATACATACATACATACATACATACATACATACATACATACATACATACATACATACATACATACATACATACATTGTATTTATGCATAGATTCATGCATACATTGATGCGCACACACTCGGTTAGCTAATGGACCCATGTCAGTTGCAAACGAAAGCGAATTCTTTAAGACTCGATACGCCAATAAACGGCTATAGTCTTTATAACGAAGCCTTTGCTTTAATTTTTATACACAGCATCTTTGAATTCTTTAATGTATTATGATTGCTTCTCCTTACAGGTGCGCATGCATTGTTCTTTTCTGTCTTAGTTTTGTCTTCGTTATCAAACCATAGTGTAGTACTATAGTATGACGTAACGCGAAACTGAGACTTTGTTACAAAGTCAATCTGAATGGCGTGAATTCATGTAGCTTAATTCATAATTATTATTATGACGCCCAATGACGTTGAAATATGGCGCTAAACTAATTGTTACTCTGCCTTCGTCTTCTCTCATGGTTTGTGGATTATTTTTGTCTGAATGATTCGCTAGTTGGCGCCACCTTCTAAGCCATGCAATACCCTCAATCGTTCTGCTGCATGGCCATAGGCGTACGAGGCAGGGATGCAGGGGGGCAAATGCCCCCCAAATTCGGGCAAGTTTGGTGGTTTTTTCGGGCAAAAAACCCCCGAATGACTAAAAAAAAGGTCGTCAACTTTTGGGCAAGTGTGGTTTTTCGGGCAAACACAGACCCAAACGACTAAAAAAAAGGTCGTCAACTTTCGGGCAAGTGTCGTTTTTCGGGCAAACACAGACCCGAACAACTAAAAAAAAATCGTCAACTTTTTCACGGATATATTTTTCGGGCAGAAGTTCAATCTTTGCTCCTCCCCCACTGCTGAAATCTCCCGTACGCCTATGTGCATTAGGGTGTGTCAATTTGAGGGGTCAAATCAAAAAAATTTGAAATTCAAAAACGGCTAGTGATGAAAGTGTGCAGTTTTGCATGCTGAATCCAAATATAGCTTCAGAAACAGTTTTTATGGAGAGCTAGCTACTTCAATTTACAGTTGAAATGAGCTATAAATTGCATACATTTGATTTAAACATACAATAGAGCCGGGGGAAAAACTTTGGCCACACAATGTCATATCAAATGCCATTTGTCATCAAGTCAACGAAATTGTGCAAAAATCAACCAAAGACATCATGTCCTGCTTGCTTCTATTTCGGCCCATAAGCTCTCTGCTGACTATTTGACCTTTGATGTAGTGGGTCCTCCTCTCACGACTGTACACGTGACTAGCAGCCTCGGTTGTCATTTTTACGCACCTTTCCACAGACTGTGTGTGCGACGGCCAGTTGGGAACTACCATTGGGTTGCCTACAAGTGCCTTGATCTCTGCTGTTGTTAAGATGCAGGTGAGATGGGGTTCAGAGACTCCAGAGCTCCAGTCAATCAGTTGCGAGATTGTAGTCGCTTCAGGGTTGATGTTCGGTGTTCTCCTAGGTCTCACTCGGTTATCTCCAAGCTGTGTCGTCTCATCTCCTTCACCTCTGATCATCATTATCTTCTCCACTGCATCTCTTCTTTCCTCTTCATTGTCACTGCACACCATTGCTTGCAGCACACACTCACTAAAACTGTACCAAGCAGACCTCTTCACTGTAGGCATGACAATCGTTTTCACCTCATCTATTGTTTCTTGATCAGTTGCAGCTGGAAACAAGATGCCTGCGTCCTTGTGTCCACTGTCCAGTTGCTATCAATCTTTATGTTGAACCAGTTAACAATGTATACTTCCAACACAGAACTCCACAATCATCCTCAAGTTGTTCAGATTCTTTCCTTGTAGATTGTGCTTAGATATTAAAATTCTCATAAACCTCAAAGCAGTTGTGAGCCACCTGCTGTGGGAGACAGGTCCTATCTCCAACAGATCTTTCGACAAATGTCCTGTTCTAATTGTGGTAACAATCATGTAGCCATAATTCTGATCTGTGCTTAAGTCTTTCACTACTTCATCGCTGAGGTGAGGGAGACCAGGACCAACAGAGACTTTTGTGAAAGCAGGATTGATGTCCAGGTCAGTAGCAGAATCCAGCATTTTTCCTAAGGGTCCTGACCACTTGTTGTTGTTTAGTGTCTTGTCATCTAGAGCAGTAAATGGGTGTCTCAGTGGCAGCTCTCCAGTGTGTAGATCACACACAATCCACACAAGCTTTCTTTCTAGCTTCTCCTCGACATAATGCATTACGCCTCCTTCCCAACCAGTGTTTACATTACAAGAATCATCTCCAATAGCTTGAAGAGTTTTGTCTGCTCCTCTTTCTTTCAACCGCTCAATCAGATTGTCGGGAATTATTTCAGCATGTGATATCTGTTTGGTTGCTTTTGCAGGGACAAAATGCCATAGATATCTGCTTCCTGGTTCCATGCAAACTGTGATGTGCTCTTCTTTCACCAGACCTGGATACATTTTGCCATTCTCTTCTGCTTTCAACATGACCTTGGTTTCATCTCGACGCCCATCAAAGAAAATATAACTTATGCCCTTCTGCTGAATTTCGTCTTCAAACTTTGCTTATCACTCTCCACTATCTTTTTTCAATTGCTTTCTAGTCTCTTGGAGGTCAACTGGTTCTATCTGATGAGGTCCAATGCTTCCAACTTTTTCTTTTTTTATCACTCTCCACTATCCTTTTTTTCAATTGCTTTCTAGTCTCTGGGAAAGGTCAACTGGTCCTATCTGATGAGGTCCAATGCTTCCAACCTTTTCTCTTTGACCTCTGATGAAAGCTAACTCAATCACGGGAATCTTTTTCTCTCTACTGCAGTCACAAAATATGTGCACTCCACCAACACAGGAGAACTGCAACCCACATCAGTGAAATTCTTTATGTCACACTTACAGGTTAAAATGTCCACGCGTCTGTCAAACCTTTCCATAAACCTATCTTTCTCCTCCAACTTCTCTCTGCCGGAAGACACATTGTCTCCTTGCTCCCACGTGGATTTCAACTTTGCTTTGATTCTTGTATGACCGAGTTTGTGTTTTTTTTCTGGCCCAGTGAATTTAGGATATGCTTTGCACCACTGAGCGAGAACTCCAGTCATTAAGTCAGTGACAAGTTGGTCATTGCTGTAATTTACTCTGTCTTGGTCACTCATCTCTCTCAGGTACAGCCCATATCTAATGACATCCCTGACAGTTGGTAATTCGGCTGTAGGAAGCTGTCTGCCTGAACCGACTAGGTGAGGCAAGTGAGTCCAAACTAGCAATCTTGTTTTTATATTGTACATTTTGACTATCTAATTTAAGGAACACACAAACAGTGACTGTGAACAATCTAACATGCAATAGTTACAATACTATTATTATGTTGCGCACATTGTACAACAGATTGATAATTAATTGATGGTACAAGTCACTACTAAACAATGTTAAACATCAAACAATATGCTTAAAATTCTAATAGGCAAAAATTTAAATTCTAGAGCATTTAAAATATTTCTGCAAACTCCATATTAAAGCAGGTTATTTTCGTATTTTCACGATAATTCAACTGCAAATTGAAGTAGCTAAATCTCATTGCAGACAAATTTTATACTTATATTTTGACTTTTCACATGAAAATGCACTATTTTATCCCTAGCCGTTTTTAAAATTTGGACCTTTTAAAAATTGACACACCCTAATGTGCATGGCATATTGGTTTTGAGTCGATGATGATGGCTACGACTATGATAACGACGACGACCACGATGATTACGAAACCGAAAATTTCAACAGCGAGTTAACGCAGCGCATGCCGTTAAAACAGCGCCTGTGCACAACCAGGCATTAGGCCTAATCAAGAATGCGCTTTCTGGATGTATAGCAAGTCTTCAGACTAACCTTGAAACCTCCACTGAAGTTGTGGCACCGAATGATGCCTTAAAGCCTTGAAGGCTGCTCCAAATTCTTTATCCCGCCCGGGCCGCCCCAAGAAGGCTCAGTAGCCGAACCATGGTTTTTTAAAATCTTAGCATAGGCTAATTATGCGATTTTTCTTTCCAGTTTCATCTCAGCCAGAAACCCTCTATTCTCATATTACGAGACAAGAACACAATTTTCTCCGCGGTTCTTGTAGCATTACAGATCAGCGAAGCATGTGTCCCCATTACAAAATAATATCTATATATATATAATATCTACTATATATATATAATATAGATCTATTAGACATGCAGCACCGTGCTTTCTCTGTTATTGGCTCCATGATATGAAATGCATGGGCTCCCACTAACTGTAGCCTTATGTTCTAGTGTTTAGTCAGATGCAATTTATGTTTGTCCCATTTACAATTTCATCGCTCCGTAGTGTTTTGTATCTATAAACTTAAATAGCTTCTCTTGCATTGAGAACTATTCAGAGACGCTCCCATTGCGAGAGACCAAGAGAGAGAAAACTGGGTTTGAGACAGCGAAAAGAGGCACTTGGCCCACCAGTTAATAAGGAGGAACGGGTCGAACGAAGAAGCTGGTGTGCACGCTATTACAGATATTAAACCATATTACTGATATTACACCATATTACTGATATTACACCATATTACTGATATTACACCATATTACTGGTTATTATACGTCATTGGACTGGGAGCGCTCCTGAGTAGTAACCTTGAAGGAGCGCTATATCAAATTCTCTGTAAATAAATAAATAAATACTGATATTACACCATATTACTGATATTACACCATGTTACTGATATTACACCATATTACTGATATTACACCATATTACAGATATTACACCATATTTGTAAGCGTATTTAATGTAGGCCTAGTACAGCGGCCAGTCGATTGTGTGTACGACAGCGACGAAACGGGCCAGAGTGCACAGCTGTGTAGGCGCGCGATTTGAGACGACTGTCTGGACGACTGTCTGGACGACTGTCTGAAAGACAGCGGATTGAGAGAGAAGGAGGGAGTGCTTAATTAAAGGAAGAGTAAAGAGATAGGCTGTGATGAATATAGTAGTTGCTGTTTAGTTGTAGTAGAGAAGAGTCGTTGTTGCTATGATAATGCAAGGATAGACATTATTGTGTTGTTGCTGCTGTTTCATCTTTACGTTGGATTTGATTATAATATACTTTGGAAACCTATCGTCGTTGTCGTTGAAGTAGAATAAGGAATTAGGCCTACTGTAGAACTTTACCTATAGACAGTAGATTCAAATCAGTTTCATTGTAGGAGTAAGTTTAGGCCACTGAAGAACGATATAGAAGCTACCGAAGAGACTGGGAGGTCAACGCAGAGGAAGAAGGCGGTGACATTTGGTGCAGCACGGTGGGATACTGATCCATACTGGGATACTGATCCATACTGGGATACTGATCCATACTGGGATACTGATCCATACTGGGATACTGATCCATACTGATTGATACTTATCTGCGGATGTTTGATATTTCTGCGGACGCTGGTATTCTCATTTGGAACACGGAGACTACGGAACGGAAATATCTTATCTCAGCTGTGAAATTATTCGACGTCGATTCAACGAGTCATCGATTATCTATACGACGGTGAGAAACAACAACTCAACGACTGAAAGGTAGGAAAAACTTGCTTGTCTATAAAAGAAGCAATAGCAACAACAAGTAAAGAAGTAAGATGGAGAAACTTACAGAGCAAAAGCAAGCGGCTACTAAGAAGATGGCTTCCGAAAGAATAATAAAATTATTAATCGAAGCAGGTTTAGATGCAGAAGAAGTCGGACAGATGTCGAGGGAAAGTTTGATGAGAACTTTGGCGGAAGTTTGGGCGAAAAAAGACGCTGAAGAAGAAGGTGCTGTAGGTGGTACTGAAGAGAAGCCAGTGGAGAAGCCACAGCCACCTCTGTCTATAGAGGCGTTGCTACAACTCATGATGATGAGTAGACAGGAAGAGAAAGAACGTCGCCAAGAAGAAAAGGAGAAAGAAGAGCGACGGTGCCAAGAAGAGAAAGAACGTCGCCAAGAAGAGAAGGAGAAAGAAGAGCGACGGTGCCAAGAAGAGAAAGTACGTCGCCAAGAAGAGAAGGAGAAAGAGGAGCAACGAGCAGAAAGAGCAGAGAAGATTAGGCAACAAGAGATTGACATGCAGAGGCAACAATTCCAGCTTCAGTTAGAACAAATGAAAATAGATTGTGACGAAGCAGAACGACGAAGGATGGAATTAATGATAGAATATGAAAGAGCAAGAAGAAGCGATGAAGAAATACGAAAACAGCAGATCGAAGACAAAAAGGCTCGTGAGGAAGAAAAGGAGAAGATGCGTTTACAAGAACTGCAAAGAGCCGAAGAAATTCGTCAGGAAGAATTTCAAGCCGAAAAAGACAATTTGAAAAAAGCAGAAAGAGAAAGAGAAGAGCAGATGCAGTTAGAACAAAAGAAACTTGCTATCAAGGAGGCTAAACTCCAAGAAATGACTATCGAAAAGGAGGAACGCAGAAAGCAGTTAGACTTGTTGCAGCAAAAGATAGAACAGGAGGAACTGCGTAGGATAGAAGATCAGGATCGACTGAAGAGGAGAGACGAAGACGATAGAAGACGTCGTGAGGAATCAGAACAAAATAGGCTCAGAGAAAGTGAGACAATGGTGTCAAAGATTAAGAAGATTGGTGATGCAATGAAACATGTGTTACCGAAGATGCCGTATGATATGATGGAAGTGCCATTATATTTCGAGACAGTGGAAAATGCATTCAATAGTTTTGCTGTGGAACAACAATATTGGGTGAAATTGTTATTGCCACTTATGACACCGAGAGCGCGTACTGTATTGAACCGTGTAGCTTTGGATGATATAGACAAGTACGATGTGGTGAAAGAGCATTTATTGAAAGAATTCAAGTTAACGGCTCGTGAGTACAGATCAAGATTTGCGGATGCCAAGAAAACTGTGGAGGAAACGTATACGATGTTTACGGCAAGATTGAAGAATCTGTTGAATTATTATGTTCGAAGTAGACGAGTGGGCAAAGACTACGAGAAGCTGTTTGATTTGTTAGTGGTGGATAAGCTGAAAGAATGCTTACCACCAGGTCCACTACAGTTTGTCTTAGCAAAAGAGGGTACAGAATGTTTAGAAGCCAGTAACGTTGCAGACCTCGCAGACATACATGTAAACAATCGAATTGGTGTAATGTTTCAAGAAAAGCCGAAATATGAATCCTGGGGCATTAGTCCAAAGCAAACCAAGTGGAACAGCAATAACAAAGAAACTGGAAGCGAAGCCAAAAGTAATGATGTAAAGAAAGATAATTTCGCTGGAAAGCAGTGGTGGCAAGATAAAAAAAACAGTCAACGTGGGACAGACAAGCCTACAATCGAACTCCACCGATGGGACGCCCAACGGAAGGCAATACAGCATACAATCCGTACAACAAGTGGGAGAACCATGAGCAAAGAGGTTTTGTCAAGAAACGTTGCCACAACTGTCAGTCAGACAAACATCTAATAAAACACTGCCAAGCACCAGGAGCGACAAATCTGAGAAAGAGCTTTAGTAAGAGTGCAGAAAATCTGAGAGTAAACCAGATCCAAGTAATGAATGCACCTTATGATCTAGAAGAACATGATGACCGAGAAACGGAAGTGAAGTCTGTGATGAAGTGTGCGCTTCAGTTCACCACACCGAAACAAGCAATAAAGACTACTCCCATTACAGAAATAGGCCGAGAAACACAAAGTAATGACGGGTGTGCACGTATGAAGAAGATTTCATTGCAGCATGTATACGTGGAGATACGTGGAAATGATGGTCAGCCTATGCAAGTCAAAGCATTGAGTGACTCTGGAACAGAGATACCAGTAATCAACGAGGAACTACTGGAAGGAGCGAAAGTAGAAGAAATTGGCAGAGTACATTTACAATGTGTGGCTGGAGAGCCTATTCCAGCTAAGTTAGTGAAGATTGATGTGAGAATGAGTGGTCCGACAGTAGGAGAAGATCTGAAGGACAGGAAAATAAATATTGCGCCATATTTGACGTTGGTGTGTGCCAGCATTTCAGCAGAACTGTGTAAAGAAAATCCAGAAAAGTTCCTGCTACATCCAGAGATAATTGCAGAACTGGAAGAGGTTCCACCAATCAGTATATTGCAAGGAGAACTACAAGCGAACGTGACTACAAGAGCACAGAGTCGGAGAACAGAAGGCGAAGACGAAGAAGAGGAACAGCTAAATGAAAGCCTGCTAGACGATGACACTAAAAGCGAAGATGAACACAGTATTCAAGAAAAAGAAGGAACAACATCCGAGAACAATGAAAACGAAGAAGAGATGGCTGCATGTGAACGAAATGATAGTGAAGATTCGGAGAGCGATATGGAAATTGGTGAGAACATGAGGGAATTGTTTATGGAGGATACGAATGATGAAAGACAATTGGAGGATGCAAAGAAATTGGAGAAGCAAAAACAGCATGCCAGCCATTATAACAAGAAAGCAAAATATAAAGAATTCGAATTTGGAGAAAGCATCGACGTACTACATCCAACGTCAACCAACAGATTGATCTCACGATGGCATGGTCCATATACTGTTCTACAAAGAAGATCCAAATATTCATATCTCGTGGACATGAATTAAAATGGCCGACGAATTATTCATGCCAACAAAATGAGAAAGTTCATCACAAGAACATTATCGTGTGGTCTTATCGAGGAAGAGGACGACGAATTTGGATCAGTGGTAGAAATACCGCTGAAAGACGATTATTCAGAGACGAAACAGAAATCACTTCAAGTGGATGATAAACCAATGAGCGCTTTAGCGATCAAAATGTCTAATCAAATACTGTATGCAATTAACCGTATGAAAGGATATTGAAGTACATTTTGATAATTGTCCTAATCATTTGAATGGACCTTCTTTTAAGACATTTAGAATTGTTTCTGAAACAGATCTGATTGCATAATGTGATTTTATATATGTTTGAGGTTGGTAAACCATTTAATTTGTATTGTGATAGCAGCGATTTTGCTGTGGGAGCTCTGTTGTCACAAGTGGACAACAAAGGGATAGAACGTCCCGTTTCATTTATCAGTCAGAAACTGACAGATACACAGAGGAGATGGGCGACGATTGAGAAGGAAGCCTATGCAATCATATGGGCTTTAAACAAATTGAAAGATCCAATAATAATATCTAAAATTAATGTGTTTACAAATCACAATCCTATAGTTTATTTGACTGAATCAATGTCGAAATCTGCTAAGTTAGTCAGATGGTCTTTATCATTACAAAATTTTGACATTCTGTTGAACTATAAGAAAGGAAAGTTGAATGTAGTAGCTGACTGTTTATCTAGATTGTAGTGTAAGATATTTTATGATGCATTAGTGTAAGAATCGTTAGTATTGTGTAATTAATGGACGTTCGCTAATTTTTAAAGATAATTAGCTCTCTTTAAAAGAAAGGAAAGAGGTAATGTAAGCGTATTTAATGTAGGCCTAGTACAGCGGCCAGTCGATTGTGTGTACGACAGCGACGAAACGGGCCAGAGTGCACAGCTGTGTAGGCGCGCGATTTGAGACGACTGTCTGGACGACTGTCTGGACGACTGTCTGAAAGACGGCGGATTGAGAGAGAAGGAGGGAGTGCTTAAAGGAAGAGTAAAGAGATAGGCTGTGATGAATATAGTAGTTGCTGTTTAGTTGTAGTAGAGAAGAGTCGTTGTTGCTATGATAATGCAAGGATAGACATTATCGTGTTGTTGCTGCTGTTTCATCTTTACGTTGGATTTGATTATAATATACTTTGGAAACCTATCGTCGTTGTCGTTGAAGTAGAATAAGGAATTACTGTAGAACTTTACCTAGACAGTAGATTCAAATCAGTTTCATTGTAGGAGTAAGTTTAGGCCACTGAAGAACGATATAGAAGCTACCGAAGAGACTGGGAGGTCAACGCAGAGGAAGAAGGCGGTGACAATATTACTGATATTGCACCATGTTACTGATATTACACCATGTTACTGATATTACACCATACTACAGATATTACACCATATTACTGATATTACACCATGTTACTGATATTACACCATGTTCTTCGTCAGATTCGCTCGTTGCATAACGAGCAACTTCCTCCCGTATAAAACTTGATATATGCCCAATTTTGTGGCCGTTGCTATCTTTTTTCTTTATCTGCTAAACCTGTTAATATAATTCAGTTAAGTTCTAATTTGTTGCATGACTGCCATCGCTCAATGTTTGCTTCAATTTGGAATTATATGGTGGCCCTAAGTAGCTGGATATTCTATCATTTCTGGGCCCTTCTTTTGCATCCAAATAAACTATGCTGTCATTACTTGTTCTTGTACCAACGATTACAATAAAACAATTGTATACAAACATTTATATAGCGCCTTACAATGACCTCACGAAGGCGCTCAATTGATTGTAGATTTCATTAAATAAATGAACTGAAGTGATCGAACCTAATTGGTTGAAAAAGACCTAATTTGATAATGATCATCTTTGAGCTTATGGTCAAGGGGTTACTGGGTGAACTGAGCATGGACGACCCATGTAATAAAACCTCATTCATGAACGGTCTTGCTGTCAAAAACTGAAACCTAAAGACCAATACCTAGACTTTGAGCCTCACGACCAAGACTTTGTTTCTCAAGACCAATACGAAGACTGCTAATCTCGAGACTAATACCAAGACTTTAAAAATCACAATAATACACGTGCTGCTATTCATTGCTAGAAATTGTTGAGTTACATAACACACTATTTGAATGCGACAATGAGTCTCAAGACCAAGACCAAAACTTTTAGAACGAATTCAACTGCACTACAGATCAACACAAGTTGCTAGTGATGCACTCTGATCGGTCAATGTATACCAGGAAGTCAATGGATTACTTTGGTCTCGAAGGCTTGTCTGAAGTTAACAATCCAGGGCTTTGTTTAACATAGTTCCATTCGGTGCGGTGCACCGAATGTCCCTGAGCCAAAAGTTTTGTTGCCATTGGCCAAATGTCTTTTGCGAGTCGCAGTGTTGCTTAAACCTTTAGTAAAATCAGTAAATGTAAGAAAACATTAATTTAACTAAGTTCACCGACGTTAATTGTGTGCTTGCTTACTGACCCGCCACAGCCGACAAACGACATAGGCTAGCCTAGTGAACAGCGGATTTTTGCAAAAACGACTTATTTGTAAGACTGCCGAACGGCACTTAATTTGCCTCTGCTGTAGCACTTTGCACCGACACTCGAAGAACCCTAAACACGGCCCTGTAACAATCATTTCCGTTTGTTCAACGATCCGGTGGACTGCCGGTTACAGTATACAGTTATACACTGTATACACTGTATAAGCTTACAGTTATGCAGTTATTTGAATTAGCATCAATCGTAACTACTCACAGAACAGACAGCCTGCAATACAAAATTGAGCAGGTCTGTTACTGCCTCTGCTCATTCTACGTTCCCTCAAGTTTAGATTAATCATTAATGACTTACCTGTTCAAATTCATCGATCCATTGTTGCCCGTCTTCTATCAACGCGATTTCAATGTACAATCTTTGTCTTCTAGGCATTTTGGTATTAGGCTTTGACGAACGATGATGGATTGATGATCGTGTTGTCAAAATAATATTGTTGGTGAATTGATTGGTCGATCGATTGATGCAGAGAATGATCAATTAATACTGAATTGAGAACCAAGTGATTTTGATTGCTTAGGTAATTGGGTCTTCAAAATTATGGCTAGAAACTTTATTGGGTTTTAAAAATATGATTGAATAACCAGTAAAGCAATGATTGAGTGAGCTAACGAAAAACGTGTGGTGAATGACTTAAGCAAAAAATAAAATTTATTTATTATTGATGGCATGAAGGCAGTTGAAAAATTACCAAATATATCCTAATGTTTCTACTGGGCCTTGAAGAATATTCTTATTTACTTACTTACTTACTTACTTAATAGGCCTGTTAATTATTTGACGAACGAAGTGAATGATGAATGAATTTGAACATGAACAATTTAGTGAATGAATGAATTGATAAACCGGACTAATATTTTTTGCGACATGATGCCTGAATAATAATTTGATTATGGCAATTGTTAATTATGTTGATGAGTTGTTTTAATATGTAACTGATCTGTTAATAGAATTTACCGTGTTACCGTTTAAAGTTGTTTGATGGTTTAGGCTACACACAAAGTAACTCGTCAATATTGAACAGCTGATCCTGGTAGGCATAATGAAATTATCTCACAAGATAGTTTACGTTTAAAGTCAGATATTTTATTGCAAGACTGAAAGATCCGACAAGTTTTTAATATTCACAGGCAAACAGTTGCATTGATTTTTCAGCAGGCAACATCGAATGAAACCGAGGTGAAAGGAATTTTAAATAAGTCTTGAGATCACCATATAAAATAATATGACATCTGATTTGAACACATCAAAATGACCGGCTGTAGTGTTTCAAGTAATTGGCATAAAATAACTTTAAGGTGAGCACCTTAGCATCAACTCTTGAAAAGAGAGAAGTTTGCGAGAAAGAACCGACAGAGTAACTACGACCAGCACGCAGTGAGCGACGTGAGATTACGGGATAGGTCTGCCCTAATAATTGAACAAAGACTATAGATGAGTAACTATTTGGCCACGCAGGACCAAACGCCTTAGGGTCAATGGGGAATCAAACATTTAAAATTGGTTCTCATCTACATGTGACGAAATAATCCAATAGTCTACACTGTTGTCGCTTCTGGAGTCGAATTTTATACGAATCAAAACCATCGATGATTCTGAACGATATGAATGCTTTTGTCTCAAGCAATTGAACCCATAAAAGAAATGTTATCTTTTGGTATAGAAATGTTGTCGTTAGGAACAGAAATGTTATCGTTTGGTATAGAAATGTTGTCGTTTGGTATAGAAATGTTTTCATTTGGTATAGAAATGCCGTGATTTGGCATAGAAATGTTGTCGTTTGGTATAGAAATGTTGCCGTTTGGTACAGAAATGTTGTCGTTTGGTATAGAAATGTTTTCATTTGGTATAGAAATGTCGTGATTTGGCATAGAAATGTTGTCGTTTGGTATAAAAATGTTGTCGTTTGGTATAGAAATGTTGTCGTTTGGTATAGAAATGTTGTCGTTAGGAACAGAAATGTTATCGTTTGGTATAGAAATGTTGTCGTTTGGTATAGAAATGTTTTCATTTGGTATAGAAATGCCGTGATTTGGCATAGAAATGTTGTCGTTTGGTATAGAAATGTTGCCGTTTGGTATAGAAATGTTGTCGTTTGGTATAGAAATGTTTTTCATTTGGTATAGAAATGTCGTGATTTGGCATAGAAATGTTGTCGTTTGGTATAAAAATGTTGTCGTTTGGTATAGAAATGTTGTCGTTTGGTATAGAAATTTTGTATATAGTTCGGCGGTGTCGTTGTTTCGTTTAAACGCATATAATAAATATACTTAAATCAACACGAAAATTATACTAAACTTACTGCAACTAAATGATGCTAAACAATAGACTCTAATTAATTATATTCGAACTCTCGTTGTTGTTCGCGTTGGAAAAATACTACCACACACCACCGATTGCGCGTTTACCCCACCACGGCAGCAGCACAGACGCTCATTTTGTCGGCATTGTCCTCAGCTCCTCGTAATGGGCCTCGCACACCCAGCGAATGTCTCTTCCGACGTAGACGGGGCGCAGGGCCCCGAACTTCCCCGAGCTACAGTCGAGTCTCAGCAGGCGTGCGAGGGCGTGTCGACTGGCTGGTGAGGCCGCCTGAAAGACGAGGTCTGCGCCGATGGCCGTCGATGCCCGTGAGTAGATATCGGTCAGTCCCTCGCTGGCGTTCGACAGGACCTTCGTCAGCATCGTCACCAGTCGGTCCTTGTGCTTCGTCAGCCAGCTGCACGGATCGACCTGGAGCGATGGATCCACCTTGCGGAGGTATTCGTAGATGGGAATGAGATCGGCGACGACAGGAGCGATAAGTCGGCTGCTCTGCGAGTTCTCGTTCACTCCCTGGATGCACTGGATCAGCGGAAGCGCCAGCTGGAAGAGCGCCGTCAGGGGATTCGGCGCAGAGTTCCTCTTCGTCATTCCACCTCCACCACCACCACCACCACCACCTCTAGACGCCAGGGAGTGGTTCAACCGGAAGCCGGCGTCCTCCGTCAGGTGCCAGTACCCGGTGTACTCGCACAGGAAGTGTATCTCGAAGCCTTCGAGGAAGCGCATCCTTGAGAAGAGGTACCAGTCGACCGTCGACACCGTCGTGCTCGGCGGAAGCACGATGACGAGCCGCGGGTGCTCGTGCTCCGGCAGAGTGCTGAGGCTGATGGCCGACGTCGAGTCGAGACTCGTGAAGCGGTAGTCACCGGTGACGACCCTCGTCCAGCTGCCGAGGTTGTGCCACTTGCTGCAGATAGCCCGACGCCTTGACGACGGACACGGGTAGGAGATGCGCTCCGGATGCATCTGACGCAGCAGGACGCACTTCGGGCAGAGCAGGTACATCTCGCGATCGTCGTCCTCGTCAAGCGAGGGGACGCTGCCGAGGCTTCCCTTCCCGTCAGAGTTGCAGCTCGGACTTCCTCCGCTGCTCTTCCAACGAGACGATGACGTCGAGATCCCGTTGTCGTCAGACGAACACGTGACGTCAGATCCGCCGCCGCTGCTGCCGCCATTTTCTTCCGGTATATCGTCGAGGAAGAGTTCGAGGAAGCCGAGAACTGCCTTCAGCGTGCAGCAGGGACTGACCCCTCGGACCTGGATTCCGAGGGAGAAGAGACGAGGGTGCAGAACGATGTGGACCTTGTGGATGATGTCATCCTGAAGGTCGGCTGCAGCTGACGATGACGTTGCCGCAGACGATGACGTCATGTACTCGTCGCATCGCTGCGAGTCGCGAATCCTCTTCCGCAGACGACAGCAGTCCTCGCATCCGCCGGAGTCGATGCACGTGAAGAAGACGATGTGGTGAGAGAGGTAGATGGGAACGGGTTCCGGAAGGACCTGCAGGTACTTCCTCCCGTCGCGGTTGATCTTCAGGATGAGATCGACGAAGAAGCCGGGCTTCAGCGTCCGCAGCAGGACGTCGCACGTCACCTGCTTCTCGTCCCAGTCGGGAATGTCCGGCCAGATCTCCTGACTCGGACTGCCCGACTCGAGCAGACTCGGGAACAGAACGAAGCGGTTCTCGCGCTGATCTCGCAAAGGCACGCACACCTCGAGTCGCTGCATCGCCTCGAGGAACCACTGCCCGGCCGCCGCGGTGGACCCTACCCCCGTCCCTGCTCCAGAGGAGGGTCCGTCTACTCCCCGCTGGCGATTGGCTTTCTGAAGCTGGCGCTCGAGCTCCCGGTCGCAGACGCAGGCGAGAATGTCGGATATGTGAACGACGCTTGTCATGAACGATGCGACGATGCGGTTGAGCGCGTCGACGAACCATGGCGTGTTGAGAACGACTACCTTCGAGAGGATGGCAGCGTCGCCGCCCTCGAAGAAGGCGATCTTGCCTCGACGGTGGAAGTAGCGCAGCATGTGCAGCACGTGGTTCGACGAGATCTCGAAACTTCTCGCGATGGCGATGGCATCGTCCGTCGGGATGCATTGCAGCGAAGGAACCTTCTCTCGCAGCGTCGACAGGTGGCAGCTGAACGTCAACCAGTTCGCAGGGATCTCGACCTTGTTGTGCGGACAGCGCGTGAGGCGGACGATGGCCGCCTTCAGATGCTCCATGCTGATATTGCACTTCTTCGCGTCCTTCGGGAACGCCTTGCGACTGTCGACCTCGTAGAAGCCGACGACATGTGGGAACCGGAACTTGTCCGACAGTTCACATCCGCCGTTGATAAGGCCTGTCGTCGTCGTCACGTGGTTGTTGTCGATGATGTTGCGGTGGTCGACAGGGGATTGCCAGGCGGAGATGTCGACGAACCCACCGGAAGTCGAGCGGGACTTGATGAAGGCGTGTCGAACGGCGTGTTCCTTCGGTGCGCAGAGCAGGCAGCACGAGCTGTGCGATCCTCCGGAGTAGCGCCTAGCGTGGTGAGGTCTCGCCTGATCGAGGAGACCCTCCAGCGTGTTCCAGATGTCCATCAGGGAGACAGTCTTGACGAGTTCGGCGTGCGTTCCGACGATCAGCACCGGTGTGTCTGGGGAGATTTCGTAGAGAGCCTTCAGCCACATCTGGAGTCGACCGAGGTGGCGAAGGAAGAGATGCTGCGACCCGCGGTGCATCTCGAGCGATGTTAGATCAACGACGAGAAGGTAGAGATCGACGCGGATGCCGCGAGTGAAATTGTCGAGAGTATCGTTCGACAGCACGATCGCATTCACGCAACAATTACCACCCCCGGTTCCTCCTCCACCGACGCCACCAGCACCGTATTCCTCCAACGTCGACATTTCGAACTGGTGAACCTCGAAGGCCTGGCTCTGCTTCCTGTTATTATCCTGACGACAGACGCCACGCTCGGCACTCAGCGCTCCCACAAGCGTCGCCTTCCCCGCGTTCGTTTCGCCGACGACGGCCACGGTGATGTCCTGCGCATTGGCGCGTGTCGTCGCCTGTGCCAACAGGTGTTCCAGTTCGAGGTGTGAGATGAGGTGGAAGCGGTCGTGCCGAGCGGAGCGCGGCTGGAGCGTGACGTTGTAGTAGCTGAAGCGGTAGAGTCGCGAGATGAGTTCGACGAGACACGGTTGGATGGTCTCGATGCGGTTGTGGCTGACGTCGAGCACGGTGAGGTCTCTGAGGTTGACGATGTCGGTGGGCAGCCTCGTCAGACGATTTCCATCGCAACGGACGACCCTCAGCTGCGACAACGATGAGATCCAGCTGATTTCGTCGACCCTGTTCCCGCTGAACGACAACACTTGCAGCTGACCCAATCGGCGAATCGTCTGCGGAAGCGTCCTAAGTCGCGGTCTCTGGCGGTCGCAGCAGAACGTCCTCAGTCGCCAGAGGTTGCCGAGCTCGGCTGGGATCTCATCGAGACAGTTGCGGTCGACCTTAAGGACTTCGATAGAGTCCATCTGAAAGATGCAGAGCGGTAGACGGCGCAGCTGCGTGTGCGACAGAACGAGTGTCTGCAGGGAGAGGTCGGCGAAGGCGGAGAGGCTGCAGTCGTCGGTCGCCCCCGTCCCCGACCCACCAGACGACGGAGGAGGAGGCAGCTCAAGCGGGGAGTCGACGATGCAAAGGCAGGTGAGCGACGTGTACGCTATGCGTCGCAGCACCTGCTCGATCGGTGGTAGATGGTCGTCCTGGATGATGACGAGGTCGCGCAGTCGGTCCCTGCCGGGGAAGAGGAGGTTCTCCTGAACGTAGTCGAAGGTGTTCTGGCGCACGACGAGCAGGCGCTGGTCGCAGCCCCCTCCTCCTCCTCCGGTGTCGGAGGAGTGAAGCAGCTGGTCCCGCTTCGAGAGGAATCCGCCGTCGACGTCTGGACTGATTGGTCGCGATGGAGAATCGATTTCTTCAACGATGCAACTCTGAGGCAACATCTGAGAAAACCAATCGAGACACAAACACAGCCATGCTTTATAGTTAAACACTACTGTAACGATATTGATGTGCATGGCACGTTCAATTTTCGTATCGAGGATGGGTTAATGACAGGAAAGGACAATGTACGCTTAGGCCTTGGGAAACAAATGCGAAGCAAGGCTGATCGTGGTCGTTTTACTGGAAGTAGAATATCAATACAAAGTGTGGCATGATACAGAGGAGATTTATTAAGTGTTGGTATCCGCCGAACAGTATTGCATCTAGTCCCTCTGCTTTCGGGGATTTAGGTTTCTTGAGGGGGGGCGAAATGACCGTTTCTGGACCGACGGAAACTGTTGAACCAGACACCGGAAATTTTCTGACCACAATTTCTTTTTAGTCTTTTACCAGAATTTCGTCCAAGAAACAACACAAAAAAAGCTTATGATCTTTTTTAGTGTCTTCGTCCAAATTTCCGAGAAAAATGCTGTGAATTCCGTTTGCTTTTTTTATTCTGATGACCTTTTTTAGTAGTTGGATGCTTCGCAGCCGAATTCTTCTACTGACGGGAAAATTTCGCATAGGCTACATAAAAATCCATCGGTGTTTTGGGAAGGGGAATATTGCCTATATACTTTTTCTAGGAAGAATGGTACAAATATACTTGTTAGCAACATCTCTAATTCTTTCTGGGGGGAATTCTCATTTCTGGAGAAACTTCATGCAGAAATGAGGAAGCATGGGGAGGGGAGATAGTCCTATTTAGCGCCTGTATAGAGACAGAGAGGCAGCGAGTCAGCCAGACGGAAGGATAGAAGACATGCAAACAGAGAAACAGACAAACAGACAGACAGATTAATTATTTAACTAATCGCCAATTGAGAGGTATCAGTAAGGATACAAGCACTCTTCCGCTAAACCGACATCCTGTCGTGAACCCAGGCACCACCGAAAACCCAAACCATAACACGAAATTAGTGAAGAGCCAAAGAATAAGACAAGACATATAGGAGGAGAGAAAACGAAAAGACAAGAGTGCAGAGGATAGGATTGCGATGGTAGGAATGGAATGAGATGGCTTGTGATGTGTGGTACAAATTGTAAGGTTTGGGTTAGATACGACGCAATAGCGTGGTATACGTACACAGGATGGATGGAGGAATGGGACGGAATTGCAAATGATGGATAGCACTGGAAAGGGCGGGAAATGATGGGATATGCGCCGGGATACACGACGGGACGCCGCACAGAGTGGCGCTAGATAAAGATCGAGACGCATACGGGTAGAGCGAGAGGGACAAGAGACGAAGAGACAGACGTACACGTAGACGGACAGAACGCATGAAAATAACATGGGCGGAAGATAGACCGCGGTCGAGATTGGCCGCCGCCGCTGCCGACCAAAGCCATCGCAAGCCCAATCTCTTCCGATTCTAATAAAACACAGAGTCCACTGCATAAACATCACTCTCTGTCTGTCTATCTGTCTGTCTGTCTTCTGTTTGTTTGTCTGTCTGTCTTCTGTTTGTTTGTCTGTCTGACTGTCTGTGTGTCTGTCTGACTGTCTGTGTGTCTGTGTGTCATCTGTGTGTCTGTGTGTGTCTGTCCGTGTGTGTGTCTGTGTGTCTGTCTGTCTGCCTGTCTGTTTGTCTGCTTGTCTTCTGTCTGTCTGTATGTCTGTCTGTCATCTGTGTGTCTGTCTGTCCGTGTGTCTGTGTGTCTGTCTCTTTGTCTGCCTGTCTTCTGTGTGTCCGTATGTCTGTCTTTTTGTTTGTCTGTCTGTCTGTCTGTCTTCTGTGTGGCTGCCTGCGTGTCTTCTGTCTGTCTGCCGGTCTCTCCAGACCGAAACGCGCTCATCTTTATAATTGGACATGGCCATTAGTCAGATACAGTCTGTAACGGCATATCGCATTCTTATTCCGCTTCGCTCGTTCATTCGTTCATTGTCTGTCCGTCTGTCTGTCTGTCTGTCCGTCCGTCTGCCTGTCTGTCTACCCGTTCGTTCGTCCGTCCGTCTGTCTATCCTTTTCTCTATCTTTTGTCCATTTGATCAAGCTTTTGTCCGTCCATCCGTCCGTCCTTCTTGTGTTTATGTTTTTGTATGTCGTGCTATGACAGAATAGGAAGAGTGCCGTAAAAATGAACGAGGAAGCATAGCAACAGGAGCGGCTAGGGATGCAGTTATGATGGGCAGATTTGAGTTATGGATGCAAGAAGAAGGAAGAAGAACGGGTTGCACTGGATAAGAAAGCGAATGCCGAGGTCAGCAGTTTTTTTTATTTGTCTATACTTATTGGGAGTTCGTGTTCAGTCAAAGTAAATTATTTTTGTTGTCTAGAGTGAATGATTTTTAAGTTTCACGTGCACACCGCATTATGCAAAATGACCTATGCATCTTAATATATTATGCAAAAGGTTAACTGGGTAGATCCAGTTAACCTTTTGCATAATATATTAATATGCATAGGTCATTGCCGGGTCTCTTCGGCCCAGATGGTGCTAAATACCAGTGTTTATGCAAGTGACAACAAATGAATGCCGGGTCTGAGACCCGGACAGACCCGGCTCACTTTCAGCCCTGGGTAGATCACAGGAGTCTAAGCTTACATTTGTGCACATAAAGATCATAATTGCAATATTTCCGTTTCTGATATTCATTGGACAAGTGAAGTATCATTATTCACGAGTCCAAACATGGATAATGTAGTCTAATATATATATATATATATATATATATATATATATATATATATATATATATGCATACATGTATATTTATGCAGTCATGAGCTGAAAATGTCTATCTGCACTTGTCAATGTATCTATTAAGACAATGAAATCATGAAAGCACCAGCATCATCACCATCATCATCAGCAGCAGCAGCAGCATCCTCCGCATCACCAGCACCACCACCACCAGCATAAGACGCTGCTATGGCCATCTGGGTCAACGGGGACGGTGGCATCGAATGTTCCATCAGAGAGATGAAAGCTTCGTCTGCTGTGAACCCACTTCCGCCTGTGCAACATAAGAACCGCGTTGATCGGCGTCAAAAGACAACACAGCATCCTCCTCCTCATCCTCATCTTCATCCTCATCTTCGATATGGTTGCTGCTGCTGCTGTTTGCTCATCCTTAAAGACGTCCATCCTCATAATATTGCTAATCGTCTCTCGTTCGCACTCAGTCACACATCACACATCATAAATGTATATAAACAGTTGGATAAATTGTAGCATATTATAATACGTCTTCTTATATAACCCGATGGCTGACCATTGTGACCAATGACCATATTATGCTAATCGGCACTTCATCTCTTGCATGGATTTCCTTTGTCAATGCCAAGGTTTTTTAACGTGCAGTTGTACACAAAATGTGCAGTTCTAAATTGATTTGTGCAGTTGTAGAAGCCCTCTGTCCAGTTAAAACTAGCAAAAATGGCCATTATCCTCCAATTGGAAGTAATTTACAATCACGGATGGGAAAGGAAAAAGTAACGCTTAATTCAGAGTAGGGCCGTTTTTAAGGAATTTCTAGAACTGCACAACCCGTTTTTCCTTTCCCATCCTTCATTGTAAATTACTTCCAACATGGAGACAGAAATTCAGTATGACAAACTTTCATAGTCCCGTAAAGAAATCGTAAAGAAATCGGCAAGTGATTGGCGATGGTATATGAAGCCCCTAAGCCCGCAGAAGGCCAGAAATAATTTTGCGGGAATTTTTTATATGTATTTTGAACTATTTTCGCAAGATTTCGAGCTGAACAACTAAAAAAGTCATCAGTTTTTTTGGGCCGGGAAAATGGTAGGCCTACTAAATCTCAGAAAATATTATTTTATGAGATTTTGAACCGAAGGACATAATTATTATGTATGCTACCATTTTCTACAGGTTTACAGCCCAAAAAGTTGACGACCTTTTTATTGTTCTAGAACAAGATTTGGAACAGCCATTTCGAATACCCACTGTGCATTGTAGAGGATATCATGAAGATAAAGTCTCTTACATTTAAAAATAAATATAGGATTAATGGTTTACAATGTATGTCTGTAGTAGGCTAAGCTTATAAAATATAAAAGAACATAATACCTGAGCAGCTCAAAGATGGCAGAACAGCCTATAGATGAAGAAAAATGGAACACGAAGCATGTTAACATGCTGGACACTTTACTGATGTTTTTGGGTGGCATAAGAGAGAGACACAAGTTCACACAACGGCCTAGACTCAAGTACCAAGAACTTCATTCTTGTGCTATTGCGTGTGTTACGAAAACAATCTTTCATGAGTGTTCAACTAATTAATATCTCTAGACCTACTCTTAGAATTACTGTCTCGCCCGGAAATCGGTTCCTTCAAAACCTCTTCTAAAACTGAATACGTAATATTATGCTGAGGAAAGCTCACAGAACAGCTCGTCATAATTACGCAGAGTGAAATTCAGAGGCAATGTTGCTAAGTGGTGGAGAGAAGATGAAAGAAGAGCTGGTAAGATGCAGAGGGAGGATGAAAGAAGAGCTGGTAAGATGCAGAGGGGAGATGAAAGAAGAGCTGGTAAGATGCAGAGGGGCGATGAAAGAAGAGCTGGTAAGATGCAGAGGGGAGATGATGAGAGTGCCAGATGATGGAAATAGGAAGATGAAAGAAGATCTGATCAGGAGCATAGAGGGAAGCTAAAATTAATAGCGGTTATAGAAGATGCAGAGGGGAGATGAAAGAACATCCGGAGGGTAAAGGAGGAGATGAAAGAAGAGCCTAAGAGATGCAGAGCGAAGATGAAATATGCAAGAACATCTGATGAGCGAAATAGGAAGGTGAATAAAAGCTGGTAAGATGCAAAGGGGAAATTAAGTAACAGCTATAAGGATGCAGATGGGAGACTAAATAACAGCTGATAAGACGTAGAGGGAAGATAAAATAACAGCTGATATGATGCATGCAGATCAGAGAGGAAATAGCCTAACAGCTCTGTAAGGATGCAGCAGAGGGGAGATGAAATAACAGCTGTAAGGATGCAGAGGGGAGATGAAATAACAGCTGGTTGAAATCGGACCCGTTAAAAGCAGAGGGGGTAAAAGAAATCGTCCTCCATCCATCGAATCGTCCAATTCGTTTCTTATAGTAATCGTCCGAATCGAAGAAGGCGAGGAGACCCATGTGCATCGTCACAAAACTGCAGATCTCTCGTCTTGGCGAGGAGCAGGAGGAGCAATGGCGAGGGCTTTAAATCGAGAGGAGGCGCCGATGAAATGCAATTCGAGTCGAAGAGCGTCGGCGAATGGAATTGGCGTTCTAATTGGATTTGCGTCACGGCCGAAGATGCAACCAGGACCGGCGGCGGCGGCGACGGTGGCGGCGGTGGAGGACAGTGTGGACGGGTGAACGGGTGGACGGACAGTTGAGGCAGGAGATGGTTTGCTCTTGTCAGAATGGGACAGACCGTCATGCGATTGATGCGAGCATTCAATCAGGTCGTCGGGCAGATGTATAGGATGGACGAGAGGAGAGGAGGATTCGAAGGAGGGAGGGTGTTGAAGTGAGCAGGCGATGCAGGTCGAGTGCAATGTACACCCTTCTCCCCTCTGTGCACTGACGAGTGCGGTGACCTGCTCTGCTAATCGCAATTATCGTCTGTGCTTAATTCTAGCGACCGAGTGTAGTATAGTAGTTGCTGCACTTATCGTTGCTTCTGGTGACCGATTAAAGCAGATGCCTTTGTTTCGTCAACGGTGCAAGATGTTCAGTTTTGCTCATCTAGTCTGGTGGTCGTTTAACGTCGTTACATCTCGGATGCTGCTACTATTATGGTTGTGATGGCATCGTCGCCAAAGTGTTTCATTTCAATGGCGTGTAATAAAAATGCGACCTATTATAGCGTTACAACGTTTTTAGTTGCTGCTGTATCTTCGCATTATAATACCGCTTCGCTTTGGGGACATTGGAGCATGATATATAGAACATCGAAACTTTTATTCTCAAAATCTACGCCTGATTTTTCTCTTTTGCGGACCTGGTGACATCGCCCTATAAAAGACAAAAGTCAGTTACAACGTTGGACCCCAACTCCGCCACATGTCGTTCTTTAACAATGCCAGTCCAAAATCTGGACGAGTGAGGAGGGTGACACTATAATCATCTTTGTCACAAAAGCAGTGTCTCTAAGCAGCAATAACGTTGGACCCAATGACAATATTATTGCTCACCGCAATTGTCTTCCACTCGTACAGACCTGCATTCAGCTACCTTTCTACTTTAAAATTATTATTATATCATCCTCACCTTCTTCCTTTGATAGGCGTCGCACCGAACGATATCAAAAGATGCCGACTCCAGAATGAGTTTCGTGGCCTCAACTCCACCCAATCGAATGGCCGTGTGAAGAGCCGACTCGCGGTGAGACGTCTGAAATAATTATTATCATAAAAACAATCGTGAAAAACAAAAGAGTCCTATTTAATCAATCAATCAATAAATCAATCAATCAATCAATCTTTATTTACCACCATCACGAGAGTGATACTAACACGCAGTTTATAAAATTCGTGTGTAGGCTGTCGATAGGAAAAGTCAAAGGAACATTATTACGGTTAAGCAATAATAATATTTTCACAAACACACACACTCACACGCGCACGCCCACACATACACATACACTAATCGATTGATTCTACTGTGCACTAACCTCGTCCTTGACATTAACATCCGACCCAAAGAGAATGAGTTTGCGAGCGACATCCAAATCGTTCTCCACTATTCCATGGACGATGGCATGATGGAAAGCGGTTCGACCCTCCTACACACATGCAATACATCCCACGCAACAGCTCGATCATATCTTATTAGGACAGTAAGCAGTAGACAAAGAGGGAGGAGAAGGAGGAGAATATGGAGTGGAGAGGGATTAAGAGAAGAAGGACGAGGTGGCTGCATAGAGTAGGAGAATGCGTGGGTGGTAGCGGAAGAGAGATGATGGAGTGGATGAGGAGGAAGAGAAGGGGAGGAAGAGAAGAAGGAAGAGAAAGTGGAGAAGGAGAAGAAAGAGGAGAAAATGGAGAAATAGGAGAAGGAGGAGAAATAGGAGAAAATGGAGAAATAGGAGAAGGAGGAGAAATAGAAGAAGGAACAGAAAGAGGAGAAGGAGGAGAAAGAGGAGAAGGAGGAGAAGAAAGAAAAGAGGATAAAAAAGAAGAGAGGGAGGAGAAAGAGGAGAAAATGGAAAAATAGGAGATGGAGCGCAGATGGAGGAGGAGAAGAAGGAGGATACGCATAGTAGGAGAATGCGGGAGGGTGGTAGAGGAAGAGAAAGAGAAGAAGGAGCGGATAAGGAGGATACAAAGGAGGAGAAGAGAAGACAGAGAAGAGGGAGGAGAAGGGGAGAGGGAGACGGATGAAGATGAGTGGAGGAGAATTAGGAGAAGAGAAGAACATGTACAAGTAAGTTATGATAGTCCATAAACCTAATCATTGGGGTTCGGGGCAGTAGTTTTTCTTTGTGTAAAAGTTTTAAGTCTGAAACAATTGATCAAGTCTGACGTCAGAGGAAGTTCGCGGACCTTTGGAAGCACATAGGTCAAGGTCATTTCCAGACATTGGATCTTGATGACTCATCAATTACTTTGCAAGTGTCTCTTTATAATATTCTAACTTTCTTTGCAAAAGCAAACAAGAGTATAAAGACAAGCAGATAGATGAATAAAGATGGATGGATGAATGGCTGGCTGGCTGGATATAAATTCATTGACATATAGATAGATAGATAGATAGATAGATAGATAGATAGATAGATAGATAGATAGATAGATAGATAGATAGATAGATAGATAGATAGATAGATAGATAGATAGATAGATAGATAGATAGATAGATAGATAGATAGATAGATAGATAGATAGATAGATAGATAGATAGATAGATAGATAGATAGATAGATAGATAGAAAGATAGAAAGATAGATAGATAGATAGATAGATAGATAGATAGATAGATAGATAGATAGATAGATAGATAGATAGATAGATAGATAGATAGATAGATAGATAGATAGATAGATAGATAGATAGATAGATAGATAGATAGATAGATAGATAGATAGATAGATAGATAGATAGATAGATAGATAGATAGATAGATAGATAGGTAGATTGGTAGATAGATGGATGGATGGATGGATGGATGGATGGATGAACGAATGAATGAATGAATGAACGGACAGACAGACAGACAGACAGATAGATAAACAGATAGACAGATATAGACAGGCGTACGGACAGAGAAACAGTAGATAGGTCGTGACCTTGTCCTGGCTGTCAAGGTCGTATCCAGCTTCCTTGATGGCGAACTTGATTCTTCCTAAGTCTTTGTTTCGCAGGAATTCAACAAATGTCTCGACACTGACCATACCCTGCAACGAGAAAATCAACGAATCATTGTGTTATATCATAACAATTAACTATAGTCAACAAAACAAACAGCAAGAACGATGATAATAGTAATGTTATTAACAATGAAGGCAAAAATGTTGATGAAGATGGCGATGACGATGATGCCAGGCGACCGTATATACTGTCTTAAAAAATAACATTATTATTATTATTATTATTATTATTATTATTATTATTATTATTATTATTATTATTATTATTATTATTATTATTATTATTATTATTATTATTATTATTATTATTATTGTTATTATTATTATTATTATTATTATTATTATTATTATTATTATTATTATTATTATTATTTTTATTATTATTATTATTATTATTATTATTATTATTATTATTATTATTATTATTATAAGCCCTCTACACAACTTATAATCTTCTGCGGTTATCTTTCTGTCGTAATCTTCACTTTATCTTTGATGCTGAATGTGTAGAAAACTGCGAAGATGCACTTCACTGGTGTGACTGGCTCCACGCTTCACAGCCTCCCCGACCACCAAATGCAATTTGCACATGAGCGATGATAAACAAACAACATGATGCTATTGGCAGTCGGGGAAATTATCGTCACACCACTACCACCACCACCATGACCACCATCATCACCAACACCACCACCACAACCACAACCAAAACCACCACCACCGCCACCACCACCACACCACCATCACCACCACCACACAACCACCACCACCACCCAACCACCACTACCACTACAACCACACCACCACCACCTTCACCACCCCACCACCAACCACCACCACCATCACCACACCCCCACCATCACCATCACAACCACCACCACCACACAACCACCATCACCACCACAACCACCACCACCACCTCCACCACCATAACCACAACCACCATCACCACCACACCACCACACCACCACCACCATGACCACCACCATCACCAACACCATCATCACCACCACCATCACCACCACCACCACCACAACCACAACCACCATCACCACCACCACCACCCTCTGCTTCATCCTCAATTGGAATCGCAACAGCTTCAGCAGCAAGCGATAGATGCATCAATCAAGTTGGATCCATCATGCGTCGATGGAAACATCGCATTGCGCCATCTATGTCGTGAATCATCGGAATGAAGAAGAAGTTAGAGAGAAGAAGTCACAGATGAAGATGAAGAAGTATGTGATGAAGAAGTATATGTGATGAAGAAGTATATATTGAGAAAGTAAAGAAGCATGAGCTGCATGATACGCAGAAGTACGAAATGAAGAAATGTGAAATGAAGAAGTATGGAGTAAATAATTATGGAATGAAAACGTATGGAATGAAGAAGTATGAATTGGAGAAGTAAGGACGGAAGAAGTATGAAATGAAGAAGTATAGTAGAATGTGAAAATAACGAAGCATGAAGAATGAAGAACCATGGCATGAAGAAGTGGGGAAAAACTTTTCTGCAATGAAGAATTAAGCTTAAAGGCGAAGGTTCAGTTTACGGAGAAACCAGACTGTAGGCGTGTCTATACAGAGACGTGCTTGCCAATCAGCCTCCGATTCAAGTCTGCCGGACAGGCTACTGCCCAAGATCAGTTCACTTGCTAAACACACCGAGCTGCCCGGTTCCTCCGAGGTTATTTATATGCAAATTAGCTATTATAGGCCTACCTTGTTTGTGTCCCAGATCTCCCCACTCACCTGTGTCTTCACCTCAAACTAGGTCGACTGTACACCAACTTATATGTATACATGTTTTTAGGCATTTAGACTAATACAGCTGACCATCGAGCCCTTCCAATGCTTGGATACTTTCCTGGTGGGGGGAGGTAGAATTGTTTGTTCCTCCAAGCATACTCCTCAACTAGACCAAGATCCATACACACCTTGCAGGCTTGCAGATATAGACAGTTTCTCAATTGTTGGGCCTTGTTGTTGTATTATATCACTTTACACTGGCTGGCTTCTCAGTTTGTCAATTGAGATTTCAACTGTATAAAGCTATATCTGGTGCACAGACTTATAAACAAAGGTACACCTTACACTTGGAGGTCAAGATGTATTGAAAGAACCTTGTTTGTAGGCCGTGTAAGAATTGTGGAAAAATAACTGGGGGGAATTTGGGTGTGAAAAACAGACTTTACTATGGGGCTCTAAGAAAGACTGGGGGGGTTGAAACCCCCCGGAAATTCTCACCCTGCTTGTAGGCCATGCTCTGATGTAAAGATTAACACGTGAACTAGGGCTGGTATAGAATTATAGATAGCTAGTATACAGGATCGGTTATACTCGGCTGGTGAACTGTCCAGTGGCACTGTAGTCTGATAGCCTGCTGGCCTGGTCCCAAACCCCAGCAATTCTCACCCTGCTTGTAGGCCATGGCCTGGTCTTATGCAGATTAGCTAGCTGGTGCACATGTATGTACAAGATCATTCCATTCACTTGGCGGAAGTATCTTGGTATACTATTTCATATACACATATAATTATATATATATATATATA
>OX243814.1:17534886-17554886 GCA_945859605.1 Lumbricus rubellus
AGTAAAAGCGACACCCAGCGACCACATTAGACACCAAAGACGTCAACCGCAAGATGGCAGTGCAAGGGAACGACGAATTTGATTGGCCAAAATGACATTGGAAAGAAGCGACGAAAAAAGACCTTAGTCCTCCTCCTCCTCCTCCTCTTTCTCCTCCTTCTACTTCTCCGTCTCCTCCTCCTCCTTCTCCTCTTTCTTCTCCTTCTCGTCCTCCTCCTTCTTCTCCTCCTCCTTCTTCTTCTCCTCCTCGTCCTCCTCCTCCTTCTATGACTAACAGTACTATATGTAGGTCCTTGTCGTCCATCAAATAAGTTTATGCCCTTCTATCCTCCTCTGTGCGTCTCTGTGTCGTCTTTACTCCGTCTCTTTGTCCCTCTGTCGGCTTTCTTTATAAATATCCCGCGGCTGATACTGACAAGCAACAGTGTGCGTAATATTTCAACTCATAGTTCTTCGCTATTTTCTTCCTCTGCTTCTTCTTCTTCTTCTTTTTTCTTCTTCTTCTTCTTCTTCTTCTTCTTCTTCCTCTTCTTCTTCTTCTTCTTCTTTCTTTTATTTTCATTCTTCTTCTTCTTCTTCTTCTTCTTCTTTCTCTTATTCTCATTCTTCTTCTTCTTCTTCTTCATCATCGTCATCATCGTCATCATCGTCATCATCATCATCAATATTCTTTTCTTCATCACCATCATCGTCGTCGTCATCGTCATTGTCATCATCATCATCATCATCATCATCATCATCATCATCTTCTTCTTCTTCTTCTTCTTCATCTTCTTCCTCTTCTTCCTCTTCTTCTACTTCTTCTTTTTCTATCATCTATTATTGATATTGTTCTGGTAGCACATTTGTCAAGCTCAACTGCATAATAGTGAATATATTATATTGAGCAACAAACAAGCGAAGGTGTGCTCAGCAATTGTGGCAGAAGGACTTGCTCCATGTTCTCCAGGTTACGATTACGGGTACGATAGTCCCAATTTAGAATAACAGATGAACATTCAGCACGGGGCTTAGCAACGCAATCATTACACGAAACGCTGGCTTTGAAAATAATGAATGACCATGGAGGATTTAGTTTCTGCTGTTGTTTAAACGAGACAAAAACTATTGTCAACACGACTACAATGATCATTGTTGTTCAAATGCCTCCGCAGTCCACTTCTCATATGCGAACAGATGAGGAGTGGACAGAGTGGACAGAGTGGACATTAGACTTGTAATGAACGGCTACAAAAACAACGGGGGAACGCCTGAACGTGCTATCTGGCCCCATTTAAATTAGTCGATTACATTACAAGTCAGAACGAGTTGGATTTGTGTGGGTCCCGTGGAATGGGCAGGCAGCATCGATGGACGGGAAGCCAGTTCAGGGTCTTAGTTGAGTCTGTGCCGAAATGCCGGGTGGTACTGATCAAAGGCAGACAGACAGCTAGACACTCAACGAGACATTCAGGTTGACATAGAGACAGCCAAACAGACATACAGACACTCAGCGAGACATACAGAGAGACAGACGGACATACAGACCGACGGACGTGGTTCTGGCTTTGATAGATTGTCGCCCAATCTTCGTTGGACAGGCGATAAGGCCCCATCGGGTTGGGTGGAGGGACGGGATGGGGGGGGGGAAGGAGGAGCAGGCGACCACCATACTCCTACCCTCCTCATCAGCTTCCATCCCCTCTGCCTCCCTGCTCCCCCACCCTGGCCACCCACCCATCCATCCACCGTCGGAAATATTAACAGACGACGCGAGATTAGAACGAGAGACCGAACGAGAAATTCTCTTATCGGTGCCGGAAAATCTGGCGCACAGTCACATCGTCCGTCTCTGCCCTGTCCGTCTGCTTGTCTGCCTGCCTGCCTTCCTCTCTCCGTGTTTTCCTGTCTGTCTGTCTGTCTGTGTCTGTGTCTGGCCGCGTAATATCTTAGTTATTATTGGCAGAATGATGCGTGGCTATTCCTGTTTGATTTCATGTCTATTGTGTCTGCTTAGAAGTGTCTTTGTCTGCGTCTGTCTGCGTCTGTGAACGTGTCAGTATTTGTTGAGAATGTTTCCCTTAATTGCTTCCGAGTGTGACACTGTGCGTTTTTATTCACTCGTTTATTCATTCGTTCGGTCATTTGTTCGTTCATTCAGTGGTTGATTTATTTATCCATCCATTTGTTCATTCATCCATACATTCACCAAATCGTTGATTGATTGATTGATTGATTCATTAATTTATTCATCCATCTTCTATCTATCCATTCATCCATCCATTCATTGATTCATCCATTCATTGATTCATCCATTCATTAATCCACCCATACATGCATTCACTAATTCGTTGATTGATTCATTGATTCATTGATTGATTGATCACACTTTATTGTATCCAATCGTCCTTCGGTTTCTAATAAATCGATTCGTTCATCTACAATTAACGATCACAGTTTGTTCGTTCAGCAATGAAGAGTCGGACGCTGTTCTGACTAACATCTATAGAAGCGTGCTGATGCAGATGTACGTTTGGGTATAATTATTGCATCATTTTGGCACTGCATCAACTAAAGAACAATATATTTTCGGATTTGCTCAATTTTTCATGCTATTAATCTTTCCCATCTGAAATTACGCTCAAAATTGTCTGTTCCAAACCAGTTCTGTCTGTCTGCAATGCACCATTTCACTGTATTGTTTCAATCTCAAGATGTTCTGGTTCAATCAAGGTCTGCTAGGGGTGTTTGGGGGTGCTCGAATACACCCCGAAATGAAATAATTAAAAAATAACTAATGAACATTGTTTAATAGCACATTACATGTATGTAAATAATGTAAGAAAGACAGTGTGCAATGTATTGGCCATCTAGAAGCCGCGACGAGAGCTCACGATGCTCCTCCAAACAAACCTCTTAGTCTGCAGTTGATTTGGTTGCTTGTGGGCTTGATCTTGGACGAGTAACACCCCACGGCATTGGGTTTAATCATTCTTAACCAATGTCAAGCTCTCCCTCGAAGATATCCACCGAGTACCTTAGGGGTCGGTCTCTGCCTATGATCTACCCACTTCCAGGTCTGCACCAATCCGAAAGATTTATTCAAGTACCCCTGCAGCCTATTTCTTCTCTTATGTACCAAACCACACTTTCAATTTCAACGACGTATAGGGCCTATAGTACTTTCGCCAGGAAAAAATTTATTTTGACTGAAGGCTCCGATAATGAAGTAGCAAGACCGTAGCTAGGATGTGATTGGGGGGGGGGGGGGTTTCTTCGGGGAAAATTTCTGACCACTTTTCTAGTCGTCGGAAACGACTTTCTTACCATTTTTCGCCTAATTTAATGTTTTTTCATAATGTGCTATAGTGAATGCATTCTTTATTGTTTTTACATTTTTCATTTCGGGGGTGTGTTCATGATTTTATTTCATGGTTTTTACATCATGTGCTAGTAAATGCGTTATATTAATTTTACATTTTCCATTTCGGGGGTGTTCAACCCCCCCTAGCTACGGCCTTGTGAAGTAGGGCCTACTTAACACTTTCCCATTTCTTAAACCCTCAAAACAATATACAGAATACCAGCAATGTCCAGCATGTACATTTAATTCTACAAACAGCTTCGCTGATAAAGTCAAGGGCTGTAATGGAAGAGGTTATGAGAGAAAACGAATGGTCTCATGATGCAAGTGGAGATGTAAAATTGCATCTAAATTGAGAGCATAAGATGCAATACAATTTCAAGTCTGGTGGAGTGACTGCTTCAAAGTCACAATGTCAAACGTTGCATGTCTATAATACGGTCACCCATTAAATGTACACCGAAATACTTAAGGGAATTAACCCAGGAAATTGACTTATCACCCAAAGACTTCGAGTCAATTGACTTAGAACACCCTTACCAAAATTGAATGAAATGCGAATCAGTGCATGCAGTTAAAGTCAGGGCTGTAGGCCTATACTCAAGGGTATACGCGGGTATACGGCGTATACTCAACTCCCGAAAACCAGGGTTAACGCTTGTAAAAAAACAGGGTACACGGGTATACGCTAGTAAATAAGGCACACGCAGCTATTTAGGTGTAATTCGGGTAAATTCGGAGCAAATGAAACGGACGGGAACATTTTACCGGTGGTAGCGTGTAGTATGTGTACTCACCTCAAAAGTTCTGAGTACAGCCCTGCTTACTATTCGTTGACCGTTCAACTAATTTTCATCCATAATATATAGACTCTACTAATGACAATATTGGTTTCTGATTTCTGTTGACAGTTGAGCTTCTTATTCTTCTCTGTGACAACTAAACTCGCAGCTGTTTTGAAGATATATCGGTTAGAGGATGTCGTTCATTAAAGAATTTATGTCTCAACACCGATTGTTTTGAGTCTTGAGATGCGGTGCACGACAAGATTCTGTGCTTGGATCTTTAATATAATTGTCAGTTTTCATTTGCACTTCTTCGTGTACTAAGACCTACTATCGACGACCGTTCACTTAATTTCCATCCATAATAATACTAAAGACAATTATTGGTTTCTGATTTCTGTTGACAGTTGGGCCTCTTATCCTTCTCTGTTACAACTAAACTCGCAGCTGTTTTGAGAATAATAGAATATAGGATTATATATCTCGTCATATAGGATATCGCTCAATCGACTTATTTGGAACCATGCCAAAGGATTTGAAATCCACAACAGCTCCACAAATTCTATTGTCTAATAGTCATTCATTGTAGAGGATCGATTGTCTTTCTTTGTGAGTCATTTGTGCGTCACTTAGAATCATCACACGCATCTTTCTCACACAATCTCATTATCCATTCCTTTTGATTTTACGACACATCTGCAGAATAATACCGCATGTGCATTGTGCATGCATGTACGCAGGCCTACCCTAGATACATGTAGAATGTCCTAGGCCTAATCCGTAAACATCTAGATACATGTACATTTAACGCCATCTAGATAATTTAATGCCTTGCATATAAATATCTATGCTTAATCCCGTTGGCCAATACTCCCTAATTTGATCATGCTCATAAGTTTCTAACGCCAGTCATTTGGCGGCGATGGGTACGAATAAATTGCCTCTCTTGTGTAGGGTCATTTGTCAGATCCTTTGCTTCCTTGTTATATTGCTCGCGCAGGCTTCCTGCTAAGCAAGGAATCCGGTTTCATAGCTCACAAAGTTGGTCTAAACTTGTAAGGCATCCAGGGTTGTAGCGGCAAAATTAGAGTTGAGCAAGGCCTAACGTGTGACTGGGCGGTCATGGACGGCGTCCATGCACTTATTTTCAAATCTGAACGCCGTCCTGCCACTTATTTAGACAGTTAAGGGGCGTCCAGGCACTTATTATGTACATTTTAGCACTGGTTTTAGAAGCAATTCTATGCGGCTAGCTAGAAATTTTAAAAAGGTCATTGTTATCTGATTGGGAGTAATTCACCATAGAGGATGATGGGAAGGGAAATAAGAGGTTGTGCAGTTGTAAAAATTCATTTAAAAACGTTCAGTGCTACAGCATGTATAATAACTATGTCAATTCGCTTTTCAGTCAGATCTGTAAACGCTCTTTCGTTTCGAATCGCTTATAGACTCATCACTGAATGCCAGTGCATGGTGCATTTAACGAATTTCGACACCATTCTCTGCAGAACTTCTGATTTTAGAATACGATTTCGCTCTTAAACATGGCGGCGACGTGTGATTGATGATGTGTATTACTGTAATAGCGCTGCATAAATAAATCTCACGATTAGATCTGCTTCAAAAATGACTGCGGTTGTTGCTGAACCAATCACAATATCCAGATGGCTTTATGCAGCGCCTGCGCAGTGGGCTTTGCTGTTGCGACCACCATCGCCGCAGAATGTTGGGACGACGATTCTTGGTTAAAACAATCCAGATGGGATATCAGTCAGAAAGAGGATCAGGCATTCAGAGGCGGAGATGGGGGGGTCTGACGATCGACTCCTTAGGGGAAGGAGGGGTTGAGTGGGGCCAGTGTTATGCACTGCGTCATCTGTTCTTCACCTGCTATCTTGTGCTATTTTGCACTTCGTCCATGCACGAGCTCATGAGTGTATACATACAGTGTAAGCTCTACCACGTAGAGGGAACATTTATTGAACTCTTAAATCATGTCTCTCAGCAATGGAATTATGAGAAATTTGTTGAGACGACTGCTTAACATGTTGCAATTACAGTGTAGACTTTAAAAATAATAATAATAGGGGTGACACTTTGAAGTCATATACCACGACTATCAGCACTGAAATGATGAGTCATTTGGTTAAAATGGTAGCCTACCCTTAACTGCTACAATTGCAATGCGACAATTCAATCGTTTAAAATTTTAAACAATGGGAGGGACATTTACTGAACTGTTAAGCCATGTCTTTCAGCAATGAAATTATGAAAAACATTGAGATGACAGATAAAAAATTTACCATTACAGTCGGCAAATTTAACAAATTTAAACAGTAGGAGGGGCACCTTTAAGTCATAAACCACGAAGGGGCGCTATAACAAGTGTATATACAAGCAAAACCCAAGGTTCACAAACTTTAGAGACATATTCACGTGGCCTCAAAACATCAGATTAATAAAGCATTTTGTAGCCTCTAAAAAGGGAGTATACAGTTACTCAAGGGCGCTTCCGTAAATATCATCACAAAGAGACATTAATTCAGATGAATGATAAATCCAGTCATGTCTGCTCAAGTAGTTGCAATAAATACACAGTATGCCTACGTGTGTCTGCAATGCTCTGCATGTTCTATGTGTTTAGTGTTTTCTATTATACATGCTCGTGTGCTGCTCTCTGTGTGTTTATTGTACTGTATAGATCTATTAGAGTTTATAAAGCACCTCTTACGTACTATATCTATTCAGAGGCGATCTCAGCGTGACAGCATATTTGTGCGTGTGTCTGTGTACGTGGGTATCTGTGCATCTGCTGTGTGACCCACGTGTATCCATGTGTGTGTGTGTATCTGTGTGTGTATCCGTGTGTGTCAGTGTCCATGTACATGCCTGTACTGTTACCTCTGTGTTTATTAGTCGGCCGCTGTTCTTCTTCTTCCGAGCATATTATCTTCCGACGACCCAAGTCCTTCTTCGTTAGACGCCAACGCCAGCGCCACCGTGGCAGTAGCAGTAGCATCATCATCAGCATCACAGACAGACATCATAATAACTGTCAGTCGCAGGCGCCACATCCGACAACCAACCACGATGACGACGATTCACTTACACCAGCACCAGCACCATCAGCATCAGCATCAGTAGCAGCAGCAGCAACAGCATCAGCATCAGTGGCAGCAGCAGCAACAGTGTCATAAGCATCGGCAACGGTTTGCCGCAGCACCAGCATCAGCAGCAGCATCAGCAGCAGCCCGGCTCTTGCATGCATAGATGCACTGGCCGAGGAGGAGGAGAGCTATAGGGATGAACCTTGCATATACAGGAACACCATGTACAGCCACTTGTTCGATTGGCATATAGATATAGAGCATAATATACCGAAGAGGAGAAGAAGAGAGACAAAGAGAGGGACAAACAGAGGAACAAACATAGGGACAAACAGAGGGACAAACAGAGGAAAAAACAGAGGGACAGACAGCAGGACAAACAGAGGGACAAACAAACGGACAAACAGAGGGACAAACAACAGGACAAACAACATGACAAACAGAGAGACAAACAGAGGGACAAACATGGGGACAAACAGAGGGACAAACAGAGGGACAAACATGGGGACAAACATGGGGACAAACATGGGGATGCAGATGGCACGAAACGAAACAACAGAAACGGAAATTGAAGAAGAGAACAACAGACAGAGAGACAGAGAGGCAGACAGTTATACAGAAAGACAGACAGACAGACGAATAGGTATAGAGAGAGAGGAGAGAAAGTGTTGCAAGAGACACCAGCAGCAGCAGCAGCGTAGAAGATGGATAGTCGAGAAGAGTCACCGAATCACATTCTTATCAAGTCATCCGTAAACCTCCCGATTAGATAGATTTCGAATGGAATAGATGCGATGCAGACAGACAGACAGACAGACAGACAGACAGACAGACAGACAGACAGACAGACAGACAGACAGACAGACAGACAGACAGACAGACAGACAGACAGACAGACAGACAGACAGACAGATAGATAGACTGATAGATAGACAGACGGACAGACAAGCAGACAGACAGACATACAGACAAACAGACAGACAGATAGTCAAACAGACACTTAGATAGACAGACAGTCATCAGACAGACAGACGGACGGACGGACAGACAGAGACAAAATTAGACAGACAGACAGACAAATCGGATGACTAGTTGATTTTGTAATTGAGAGAATAATAATTATTGAGTGACCGAATGAAGAGCGACGCAGTGAGAGAGAGTGAGTCAGTCATTGAAAATAAGACATTTAACAAAACTTACGAAACAAGAAGGATAACGAGACAGCTGTACTAAAAGAGACACAAAAAGAAACATTCACACGCATACATTCACGTGCATTGATTTTACGCCGATCCAATATACGGCATGATGATCTTAAAATGGAAGGAGTGAAGGAGTGAGCGAAGAAGCGAACGGAAGAAGAGAGGAGATTCGAATGACGTGGAATGTAGATGGTGGCCACTTGGAGTGGATACATGGAGAGGATTATTACATGGAGAGGATGGCCTTATGGAGAGGAATGAGGATAGGTGGAGAGGAATCAGAAGATAGGCATACATGGAAAGGATCATTTCATGGAGAGAAGGGCCATAATTATGGAGACGACTATTGTTATTACAATGTACATGGAGAGGATGAACAAATGAAGAGCATTATTTCAAGGAGAGAATGTTACAAAGAGAAGATTATTACATCCATGGAGAGAATACGTGGAGAGGATTATTACATCCATGGAGAGAATACGTGGAGAGGATTATTACATCCATGGAGAGAATACATGGAGAAGATTATTACATCCATGGAGAGAATACGTGGAGAGGATTATTGCATGGAAAGAATGAGTCAGGGAAGCAATGGACAAACGAGGTTGAGTAGATTAAGCACCGGAGCTAACGAACAAATTTATATAAAGACGAATGCATAGAGGATTGGGGGGGGGGGGAAGAGAAAATGGAAGGAGGGAGGATAGAGAAAAGAAAAGGAGAAACGAAGGGGAGGCAAGATTCGAATCGAATTTGTCGATAAGACTGCAGCAGAAAGTGAACTGGAGAGTGGAGAGGCATCGGCAACCATCGCTGCATGGATAGTCATGGAAAAAACATCGAAGAATAGCCGAGGGGCAGCGGACCATGGATACATGGAAGAGAGAGAGAGAGAGCCCTCGGACGATGGGGCAGCGGACCATGGGCACCGAAGGACAGTTACCCCATGGGGTGGGTTGGGGTGGGGTAGGGTTATGCAGCAGACCATAGAAGAATGGAAGTCGTTCGTTACAGCAGCCGACTCAGTAATCAGTATGTCCATGGCTTTAAAAAGATGTTCTGGGATTAGGCGAAGGAGTACTGTTGGCTTTCGAAGGAGAGAAGGATTCCAAGTAGAGAGGAAACGGCGCTGCACAGAGAGCAGCAGCGTTAAAGATTAATAGAGTCCGGTTGGAGTTTTTCTTAAGCCAGTTCGGTGGTATTAGAAAGGAACGTAATGAAGGCAGTATACGCGAACAAAGAAAACAAATGAGTAGAGAGGCATACTCTCAACATCTTATACATTACATTACCTCAGTAAGGATTCATGTCTCTCACCAACTGACACACACGCTCACTCACTAATACTCGCTCACTCGTTCACTCACTCACTCACTCTCTCACTCGCTCACTAATACTCGCACACTCACTCATTCACTCAAAAACTCGTTCACTCACTCACTCATTCAACCAATCAATCAATCAATCAATCACTTAATCACTCACTTACTCACTCGCTCACTAATACTCGCACACTCACTCATTCACTCAAAAACTCGTTCACTCACTCATTCAACCAATCAATCAATCAATCAATCACTTAATCACTCACTTACTCACTCGCTCACTAATACTCGCACACTCACTCATTCACTCAAAACTCACTCACTCACTCACTCATTCAATCAATCAATCAATCAATCAAACACTTAATCACTCACTTACTCAATCAATCAATCAATCAATCAATCAATCAATCAATAACCAACTCATTCATTCACTAACTCACTCCGTCGCTCAGTCATGCACTCTTTCTGGAATAAATTACCTAGTTATCTCTTCTTTGTCCCTCATCTGAAATCGTTTGAAAAACATTCTCTTTGTGTTCGATGCTGTCAGGTCGGGAGCGCCTCTGAGGAGTTTCTAATGAAGTGCCGCTATACAAATTCATGATCACGACTGAGATATTTATTATCTGTGTATCCCTGACAGGGGCGCGGCGGTGTAGTGGTGACATCGTTGCCTTCGAGCCGGAAGGTTCGAGGTTGGAATCCACCTCAAGTCGTCGCGTAGGGACCTTGGGCAAGTCCTTCACTCACAATTGCTCAGCACTTCGGCTTCAAACTCCGATGCAGTGTCTGCGCTGCATTCGGGAGCGCCTCTGAGTAGCGTGAGCTTGAAGGGGCGCTATAACAAGTGCACATACAAACAAACAAACAAACCAACACGACCAGTGAACAGCACTAAGACCTTTGAGAGATTTGCATTCTAACAATCATACGACGAGCATATACCATCGCCACCTACCGATTAAACCGGACGCAACTGCCGTCAACATTACCAGTTAAGTGTCGCCACCTGGCGAATGAAGAATGCACGAATGACCGAATACGTAGCCGCAATAATTTCACCAACGGGTTTCCTTAGCTCCCAGTTGTGAAGCACACGTCCTGACCAACTGATTGATAGTGCGCCAGGCGTCGTTCGTTCGCTACGCCTGCGAGGTTTAATATGGACTATTAAAAGCGACTACGGTGGCGGCGAACACGGTGGTGGCGCTAAGTCATTTTGTCATTAGTTGGCCAGATGGCGCTTTCAACTGACCGAATAATGGTCGAGATAATTAAAGACCGGACGGCACCGAAGACCGGCGCATTATGTGACCAGATTCCGATGCCAAGGTCATATATATATATATATACATAATATGTATGAGATATACATATAAATATATATAAATATATATATATACTGATATCTGTAGGCTACGGGTATACACAGTAGACACGCATATACACATTAACAGCTATACACACACGACCAGTGAGCCATACACAAATGTCACGCACAAATGTCATGCACAAATATGCACACTGAATTTTGCACTCTTGATCAAATTTGTTACATGGAAGTGGAGAGAGGAGGAAGAGCATAAGGAGGAGAGGGAGAAGGTGAGGACATGCAAGAACGAGGAGGACGAGGGAGAGGACAAGGAGAGGGCAAGAAGCAGAAGAAGGAGGGAGGAAGAAGAGAAAGAGGAGGACAAGCAGGAGGAAGGAGGAGGACAAGCAGGAGGAGGAGAGAGGAAGAAGAGTCAGTGGAAGATAAATAAGGTGAGGCAGAATTGTTGAGCAACAGTATGAGAAAGACAATGAGGTAAAGAAGAAACTTTGGTGAATGGACAGTGACAGGGGAACAGACAAGTAAAGATACGAGGCAGACATTTACATGTAGATGTAACTGTAAGTGCACAGGTATGATTCTAGGGGGTTTGACCACCGGACGATTGACCACCGGACGGTTGACCACCGGACGATTGACCACTGCGGACGTTTGACCATCGACCGATTGACCACCGGACGATTGACCACCGGACGATTGACCATCGCTTGATTTTTATAAAACTTTACGACACAGACTCAATGTAGGCCTACCACATAGGCCTACTCTATTTAATATGTAGCCTAATCGAATAATAATACGAAGTAAAATGCGAAAATATACTCAAGCGACTGTAAAGCGTTATTTAAAAATGTGTTAAGCCACAGTTACCTAAGATATTAGATAAATTTGCAACTGCACACTGAAAATTAAAAACATCTGTTGGTCCATAAGATGAAGCGACGAAACCTAGGCCTACATGTATGCAGGTCTACATATAAGAATTAAAAGAAGCCGCCGATGTTTATCTTTACTAGCGGTAAATACTACATTTTCTTTCATCATTAGTTAATAAATTTAAGTCACCACTAGACCAATGGTCAATCGCCCGGTGGTCAATCGTCCGGTGGTCAATCGGTCGATGGTCAAACGTCCGCAGTGGTCAATCGTCCGGTGGTCAATCGTCCGGTGGTCAACCGTCCGGTGGTCAATAGTCCGCGCACCCACAGGTATATCTATAAGGAAACTTCTCAACACCAACAAAAGCCATGTCAGAGAGACATCGGCTTATTCACCGGCGCCGCTATAATTAAATCAAG
This sequence comes from Lumbricus rubellus, assembly GCA_945859605.1. Classification (NCBI taxonomy): domain Eukaryota; kingdom Metazoa; phylum Annelida; class Clitellata; order Crassiclitellata; family Lumbricidae; genus Lumbricus; species Lumbricus rubellus. The sequence goes on from OX243814.1 coordinate 17,547,283, forward strand.
TCCGCAATGGCCAGACTGTTTGATCTCTCAGGTGCCAGGTCAAACCTTTATTGACCCAAAGTGGAACATATTATTTAAAAAAATTCAGGGACGGTAAAACCTTCTGTAAATCATCTTATTGATATTCATTTACTTAGCCAATGTTGGGTGCATGTTTATTTACTTTTGTTTCAAGTATGTTGCTGCTAATAAAATAGTTATTTTGATGCAAATTTGGCAAAAAATGACATTTTTGCTAAAAAATGTTGAAAATTACATTTTTGAAAAAATGCATGAAAAGTAATTGCTTTTATGGTACATTTGGGTTGATCTGTGTATATTCTGCCTTGGTATGGTCAATTTTTTTAATAGTAGTGCTCTACGAGTGAGCAACGCAGCTAATTTTAGGTATGTTCCACTTTGGGAACGTTGGGTCACTCTCGCTAGTTGAATCAATATTTTTACGTTCTATTGAAATTTGCCCTGCTCGCTCCAAAATTTAGCCTACGTTGATTGTAGTTTTCATTATAATATGAATATTAATATTAATATTATTGGTAGTAGTAGTAGTATTTATTTTAGTTGGTACATTATTATTATTTTAGGCCTATTTTCATTATTTTATTATATAGTACTGGTTTGTTTCGGGATTTGAGCAGCTTGAAAGGTGTGTTAGGCTTTCTGCAGCATTATGTTTTCAACATAATTATCCTATATAATTACTCCGTTTTCCGCAGGGTGGGTTGTGTGGGTACACGGTATGGCGGGATGGGGTGAGGATTGTGGGATGGAGCCGGGGTAGGGTGGGGGTGCGGTGAGACCAAAGGTGAAAACCAAGTGAAACATTAGCTTTTGCAATGAATTTCATGTGTTGAGTCTTTCGCGGAGTGGGGGCATGGAGGGGTGGGAGATGGGGTGGATAGGCCTGAGTTAGAGTGGTGGTGGGTGGGGTCGGACGGTTGGGATATGGGGCTGTTGTGTGCCGGGTGGGGTCAAAGTGGGAAGGAAGGGTCAATGTGGAAAACAAAGTAAAAAATTGTTTTTCATGAATTTCATATTTTGGGCATATTAAGAGATGGGTCGGAGTGGGGGTGGAAATGGGGTGAAGTGGGCCAGAGTTGGGTGGGAGTGGGTTAGGGATGGGCGGTTGGAGTATGTGGTTGAAATGGGGCGGGTGCGTTCGAAGTGAGGAGGAGATTTGAAACCAAAAATTGCTCCAGACAGGTGGGACTGTGCGGGGGAAAATTTGGGGAAGGTGGAGTAGGGTTGGGTGGGGTGGGCTGGGGTCGGTGGGGACTGTTGTGGGACTTTTGTGGGATACGGACAGCGTAGTGGTTCGGTTGGACCGGTATGAAAACAAATTGAAACATTATTTTTCATAAATTTCATATGTTAGCATTTTATGGGGTTTGGTGGGGTGGAAGGGTGAGGCGGAGTGGATTTTTGAGGATGGGGTGTGTAAAATATTGGGCGGAGGTGGGGTATTAACCTTTGTGATTCACAGCTTTTAAAAAATTGTATAATATATGCATCATTTGGAAAATGTTATACTTTTACTAATGCTTGATGCCTATACTAGTCAAAGTGACCCAACGTTCCACTTTGGGAACATATATATAATTTTTATATGAGCAAAAAATAAATTATTTTTTGTACTAATTGCCTCTATCTGGGTGGTAAACTGTATCATAACGAAATTCAGAAGTGATAGAATGACTATTTCAATGTCTGGGATAATAAAGGTTAATGAAGGTCACATTCATGAAGGTCAAATTCATGAAGGTCAAGTTCATGAAGGTCAAATTCATGAAGGTCAAGTTCATGAAGGTCAAGTTCATGAAGGTCAAGTTCAGGAGGCAGCAAAGTACTTCGGTTTCTATCGGTGATGATCATGGACTTGTATAGATGATGATGATGATGATGATGATGATGATGATGATGATGATGATGATGACAACGACGACGATGACGACGACGACGACGACGACGACGAAGGCGATAGCAGTCAAGTCCAGTCCTTTCTATAAGCTCGGCTAATCGCATGGATTTCACCATCTGGTCAAGTAGTCATGAAACGAATCATATCCAACTAAGTGCAGCATTGCATGGAATGCATGGTCGCCTGTAAACGAAGAGAGCTTAAGATCCTTTTAAGCTAACGCACTTCTTCATAGTAATCATCATTTACAGTTTGACAACTATTTATATCAATTTCGCCGTCGCTGTACTTCGTTTTTATGTGCCTTCATTTCATGCATGTGATATCTTGGCAATCACCCGAATGCATGTATAGTAGTGGTTAAAAACGAGGTGTTTATTTATAATTCTCAAAATGAGATGCTCCTCTTGCCCTCTGTGTGGACGGTCATTGCGGAGGTGAAGGGATCGAATTATGAAGGAAATAAACAAGAGTGTCGTAGGTATATAGATTTGACAGATAGCCTTCGAAGGTTGGCTGATATACAAGCATCAATAACGCGCAATTCTGATAAAGTTCAAAGGGCATTTTTCAGCATGGCGCCTCACCGCTAGCGATGCGCTACATCCCTCGGGACGGACGAGACCAATTTCTGTATTGGTATCATCACTCACCCTCAGTCAGTATACTCCTATTTTGCAGCCTATGATTATCCTGACCAATATTTCGCAGCATAGTTCTCTTTCGTCGTATTATGCTATATTATAAATGATGAAAGCATTTTTTATGTTAAACAACGAAAACAAATTACACGCATAAGCAAATTTTATTAAGCATAAACATTTGCATTGTGTATACTCCGCAGTGTTTTCCTATAGCCTCAAAACTGTTCTATTGTAGCCGATGCGGTGTCGGGAACGCTTCTGAGTGGATAGTTTTGAAGCCTTGAAGGTGCTCATAATAAATAATAATAAATTTAAAAAAATGAATAAACAAATAAATGAATAAATAAATAAAATTATTAGATAAATGCAATTCATACAATCTAATTGGCATAATTGATATCATAATTTATCAGAGGCTTAAAATTTCATATTTTTCTTAACGCTTCTTCTAATCCAGTTCTCTTGCTGCGTCTTGCCACGCGAACTTACTTAGAGTAGGTTAGGAGCTGGCGCTGTGCAAATTTTGCAAGCACTTTTGCGAAACCTTAGAAGTGGGTGAGTAGGTATAAAGATTCGATACCTTCTCTTCTTCCTACTCATCTGAGGCCTGGAATGTTCACATCGGTCTGCTTACAACTCTGGCTCCTGCTCTGTTTTTCTCCTCTTCCTCTTCAAAATCATCATTATCACAATCGACAACAACAGCAGGCAGGCAGGCAAGTAAGCATGCAAGAAGACAGGCAAGTACGAAGGAAGTCAATCAAACAGGCAGGCAACATGCAGGCAAGCAAGCAGGCAAACAGACAGGCAATGCAAGCTGGCGTGCAAAAAGCAGGCAGGCAGGCAGTCAAGCAGGCAAGCAGGCAAGGCAGGCAGACATGCAGACAGACAGACAGACATGCACTCGATTGATACGGAATTCAGTTTCTCCAGCCATGGAGGGAGGGAGAGACACAGAGACGTAGATGTTGTGGCTGAAACACCATCGTGTGTAAGGCCGTCGAAAATTCCCATCAGGACTTTAAGGCTTTCGTTGACGACGACGATGATGATGATGGTCGAAAGAACAGACGACGAAAACTCAATCATCACAGCAGCAGCAGTGCCTAGTAGGAAGAAGAAGGAGAAGGAAAAGAAGGAGAAGAAGAGGGAGAAGAAGAAGAGGGAGAAGGAGAAGGAGAAGAAGAGCGAGGAGAAGCAGAAGAAGGAGAAGGAGAAGAATGAGAAGAAGGAGAAGAAGGAGAAGAAGAAGAAGAAGAAGAAGAAGAAGAAGAAGAAGAAGAAGAAGAAGAAGAAGAAGAAGAAGAAGAAGAAGAAGAAGAAGAAGAAGAAGAAGAAGGAGAAGGAGTAGAAAAAGGAGAAGAAGAAGAAGGAGAAGAAGGAGAAGAAGGATAACAAGGAGAAGGAGAAGAAGAGGAAGGAGAAGAAGGAGAAGAAGGAGAAGACGAAGCCACATCATCACATCACATTCTGACCGCAAATTAGGTTACGGCTTCGGTCGCACAACGCTACGACGAACGCCATTACAACGCGTTACCGTAATTTGCGGTACATTGCTCACAGGCGCTGAGAGAGGGAGCGGCAAGGGTACCGGGCTTTGCAAGGCCGTGGAAGAGAGGGAAAGGCGAGGAAGGCTGGACCTTACATGGCTGCGGGGAGAGAGGGAGCGGCAACGATGGGGTCGGGCCTTTCATGGCCGCGGGAGAGAGAGGGGATCGGAGAGAGGGAGACCGGGTTTGCATAGCCTCGGGAGAGAGGCCATCGGAGACGAAAGAGAATTGGTTTGTCGTCGGAAGAAATAGGGACTGAAAGGCCGTTGAATGAAGCAGCGGAGAAGAGAGACTGGAGAGAGAGAGAGAGAGAGAGAGAGAGAGAGAGAGAGAGAGAGAGAGAGAGAGAGAGAGAGACTGGAGAGACTGGAGAGAGAGGAAGCAGTGGAAGGAGAAGGTCGATGAATTAGGAAGGAAGAAACAGAGGGATTACGGAAGATAACACAACCATTAAGACGTTGCCGAGATGATGACGCTTAACCCGAGGCGTTTATAGTACATGTATGTATAAACATTGCATATGCTATGTATACGTAAGAAACATAGGCAATCGTAAAAGCTTCTATTTATGCAATGTACAAAGTGGGGACAGAAAATGCGGCCGACACACAAACACAGACACAAACACGCACACGCACAGCAACAACAACTTACAGAATAACCACGGACACACAGAGGAAGACGAGATAGATAGACAGACAGACAGACAAAGACACAGAGGACACAGAGTAAGCGATAGACAGAGACGCAGACAACGACTGCAGAGACAGATCTCGAGCAAGACCAATCTTATTCTTATGACAGATATTCAGAAACTGAGAACGAGTCACAGATGGCTTCAACTATAATATGGAGGAAAGAGAATTCCATGAGTAGGTCCAATGATGGTAAAGGATCGAGTTTGAGTAATAGTGGTCATAGCTCGCGGAACAAACAAGTCAGACCTTGTATATATTTTATATAATTATATAAATTGGAAGAGAATATACGGGCTAGTGGCCTAGTAGGCCCCTACCGAACTATGTATATATATTTTATATACAGACAAAACCATGCATGTAGCCATGAACAGTAAGCAAAAACTAAGCATATAAAATTTTAAGTCTGTAAAATCATTAATAGTAAGGCAAGTATCATGTTATAACTGCATAATTATTGAAGATTGTTGACTAAGCATTTAAAACTTAAAGCGTCGAGATAGCAAAGAAAATATAATATCATATCATAGCTAGGTCAACATAGAATCTATATAAAGATCCTTGAAATGCGTACGGCTCTAAGCGCTGTAAAAGCAGGTCCTATGACTTTTTAGTGAGCTGTTCCGTGCCGTATGGCTCTGGCATCTAATAGAAAATTTACGAGAATTCGTTCGGGCAAAAGTACTTCCACCCACTTCCACTCTCTCACTCTCTCACTCTGTCTGTCTGTCTGTCTGTCTGTCTGTCTGTCTCTCTCCTACTGTCTCTCTCTCTCTCGTATTCGAACACAGCAATTCTTGCCGGAAGTTCGATAGTTTATCTGGCGGCTCATGAATCTAATAGATAAACGTCGTCAGATTTCACATCGCTTCAGTCGAGAGAAACCTAAAACTATGTTTATATTCATATATATATATATATTATATTATATATATTATATATATATTATATTTTATATATATATTATATATTATATATTATATATTATATATTATATATTATATATTATATATTATATATTATATATTATATATTATATATTATATATTATATATTATATATTATATATTATATATTATATATTATATATTATATATTATATATTATATATAATATATTATATATTATATATACATGCATATTATATTTATTATATATATTATATGTATTTTATATTTATATACAGTATATAAACAGAGATGCACGAACAACGTCTGACTGTCGCCTTCTTCGATCTGCAATGCAAGCGACCAAATACTCGGTCCAGTTCCACAATCAACCAATCATTTCAATTGCGCCCACCCTTGCCACTCCTCGACCCTGACTGACCTCTCTCTGCAACCCTAGAAGACATGATTGTGGACGACGATTGTGCAATGTGGACAAGCGTCGGAGCTGCCGCTCTGCGCCCATAGGCGCCCGCAGAAATTTTTGCAGGAGAGCAAATAACACAATGGTAACGGTCAATTTTGTAGCAAGAGCTTGAACAGTGAACAATGCAAAGCAGGAAATTAACAACATGGGTATGTTTCATAGGATGTTTAATTGTTTATAAATGTAAATGTTTGTTTGTTTGTTTGTATGTTTGTATGTTTGTATGTTTGTATGTGCACGAATAATCTCTCTATACTGAGGCAACGACGCCACCAAATGTTTAAGTTTCACTTTTTCTGTAATAATTTTTTATTAGTATCATCAGTACCTCAGTTCGACGAAATTTACTTTTTAAAAAGTAGTACGCGTATAGCTAAAAAAAAGATGTAGACCTACATTTTTTGCAGGGAGTGCCCGTTCTTGCTCCCAAGGCGGGGCGCCCATGTCTGCGTCCTAGATTCGAATTCAGGCAGATCGAGAGACAAGAGAACAATGTCTATAATTGTTGTCCAGTGACGTGTTAAGAATGTTCAGTTGGTATACAATGCATTGTAGATTATTATTTATGTTGCGTTTGCGCCTCAACCGGAAAGAACCATCTGATAATTAAATATCTCAGCGAACGTTAATAATTAGTGTTGACAGAGGTTGAAATGTGTGAACCACATTCTTTTCGTGTTTCTATTATTAATAGGCCTATAGGACATTGGATCCAACTCAAACCGCTGTGTATAGGGAGTCTAAGAACCTTGGGCAAGTCCTTCACTCGCAATTTGTGCTCATGCGCTTCGGGGTGAAACTCCGATTCAGTGTTTGCGCTGTAGTCGAGAGCGCCTCTGACTCTGAGTATAGCGTAGAAATCTTGAGGGGCACTACAACATTGCAAGTGCTCATAGGCCTACAAAAAACCCTGCATACATACATTATGATTGCAGAATCATCTATTGCTGCTGATCATCATCCAGTTTTAATCTGATCCGAAGACTTCTGTGGCGATGATGCTGAGATCAATAATTGGGGGTGACAAATTAAAAAGATTATTGTAGATAGCATGCAGAAAACGTTTTAGATAGTATTGACAGCGTATTTGCAAGTACATGCATTGTTTAACTATAGTACACTGCGTACACTGTTAACTTTACATCAGTTAACTAACTATAGTCAACGAAACAAAGCATCACCGTACAGCAATAATATTATTATTGTCCTTTGCAAATGAGAGAGAATAATCTCGAATGACCCTCCTGTCTGTGTGTTGGACAGAGATAGCGAAGAGAAGGATCAGTTCTTAAATAAGTCAACTGATCAACGGTATAGGTCTACATGTAGTCAGTTCAGGTTGCATGCCTCATTTTTTATAATTAAATTTTGCGTTTAAGAAATGAGATGGCGGAACTCTGCAACCAAACGTTTAAAAGCA
>OX243814.1:17559886-17564886 GCA_945859605.1 Lumbricus rubellus
AAAAACTATTTCTTCCTTGCTCACCGTCGCCATCTGTCTTTTCATGTGTCTCTATGTGTCTCTCTGAGTTTCTCTGAGTCTCTATGTGTCTCTCCGTGTCTCTCCGTGTCTCTCTGAGTCTCTCTTTGTCTCTCTGTGTCTCTCTGTGTCTCTTTGCATCTCTCTGAGTCTCTCTGTGTCTCTCTGTGTCTCTGTGAGTCTCTCTGTGTCTCTCTGAGTCTCTCTGTATCTCTCTGTGTCTCCCTGTGTCTCTCTGTGTCTATATGTGTCTCTCTGAGTCTCTCTGTCTGTATCTGTCAGTGCATCGACACTCAAGAACACAAACACATGTGACGCCGTAGGTGCTGCCGTAAATCATATTATTTTCGAAATCCAAACACAGATACATATTTGATATCACGGCGGCCAAATGGAACCGATCACCAGGGGCGCCACGGTGTTTGAACAAACGTCGTCGTTGTTTAGAGCTCAACTACGACACACACGCACACACACACACACACACGCACACACGCACGCACACACGCACAAATGAGACCCACTGCACCACACGCGTGGGGAGCGGTGGTGTTGTGGGTAGGTTCGTCGCCTTGCAGCCGAAGGGTTGCAGGTTCGAATCCACCTCAAGCCGCTGCGCATACAGGGATCTTGGGCAATTCCTTCACTCCCATTTGCTCAGCGTGAAACTCCAATGCAGTGTCCCCGCTGTAGTTGGGAGCGCCCCTGAGTAGAGCGCTTGAAGGTGCGCTATTATAATACGCACGCACGCACACAGAAGCGTATCACCACTGTCAACTGGCTTCGGTTCGTTAGTCCATCTAATTTCTCTTCTTATAGATTGACCCAATAATATAATTATTGCAAATCATAACTTGCACGAAAACATCCAAATGATACTCTTCAATGTCATGTTTACTCGGGCTTTTTGGTTCTTTGCATAAAATAGGGCCTATATATATAGTGTTTATACACACACACAAACACATAATTATACATGTATATATTATATATATTTATCTGTAAATAATCCAAAAATTGCAAAATATTGACTTTACCATATAATAGTTTTTGCTTGTTTTCTTCAAACGGAAATTTTCGATTTACGACTGGATGGGTGCAGATGGGTCACTTATAATTATATTTAATCTCTCTCCCTAATCTCTATCTTTCTGCCTCTGTCCCCCACTGTAGGCTATCTGTCTGTCTGTCTGCCTTCAGATACATACGCACACATTGTAGATACAATACATGCCCAAGTGCACATGCAAACATACAAAAAATATATATCTATCTGCAATAATCTAACAAATGCAAAATATTGACTTTACCCTATAATAGTTTTTCCTTGTTTTCTTCAAACGGAAATTTCCGATTTACGACTGGTTATGTGCAGATGGGTCACTTATAATTATATTAATTTTAAACTCTCTCTCTAATCTCTATCTTTCTGCCTCTGTCTCCACTGTAGGCTGTCTGTCTGTCTGTCTGCCTTCCGATAGGCCTACATACACAATTGCACATGCATTGTATATACAATACATGCCCTGTGAACGTGCATAGTTACCATCCACGATCTTTGGTATACATATACCTCTCTATAGGTCTATATCTAGGCTTATCTATATCTGTAACTGTATCTGCATCTGTATCTGTATCTATATCTACATCTACATCTATAGCTAGATCCATATCCATGTCTACGTCCATATGTATATAAAATGTGTGTTTGTGAGCACGCGTATATGTGCGTTTGTACGTTGTCTATTTCGAACAATGCATACATTGCATTACATTACATGTACATTACAATGCAGGTTAAATTACAAACGGCAACAACGGAATTAAGATGTGCACCACTTTATATGTCATCGCGATCACAACTGGTCATGACGAGAGACGCCTTGAGACAGTCCCCTCCTCCCCCTCCTCCTCGTAATGACCCCAGAGGCATGAGGAACACTCAGAGGATATGGATATGGATATAGGGAAAGGAATAAGGACTGCAGCACTGTGGTGAAGGGAGGATTGGCTGGAGATGACAGTCGCCGCTGAGGAATGTCAATTGACCACAGTCGAGGTTTTTAATGGAATTGGATTAGGAGGAGGAGGAGAAATAAGAGGAGGAGAAGGAGGAGACGAAAAGAAGGAGGAGGTGGAGAAGGTGGAGGAGAAGGAGGAGAAGAAGGAGGAAGAGAAGGAGGAGAGGAGCAGAAGAGGAGCAGGAGGAGGAGGGGAGGACGAGGAAAGGAAGAGGAGAGAGGAGAAGAAGGAGGAGAAGAGGAGGAGAAGGGGAGAAGGAGAAGGAGGAGAGGAGGAGAGGAGCAGGAGAAGGAGGAGGGGAGGAGGAGGAAATGAAGAGGAGGAGAGGAGAAGGAGGAGGAGAAGAGGAGGAGAAGGGGAGAAGGAGAAGGAGGAGAGGAGGAGAGGAGCAGGAGAAGGAAGAGAAGAAGGAGGAGGAAGAAAAGAACGAGAAGGACGAGGAGGAGGAGGATGTGGAGGAGGAGGAAGAGATGGAGGAGGAGCCAGTCAGCGTTGGGGAGTCGGGTTTAAATTGAAGAGGAGTCAACTGCGAGCGACATCCAAGTGCAGCCATGGGGTTTGGGGGAGGGGTAGTGAGGGGATGAATGAGGAGCATTTCCGACGGTAAAACTCTTATCAGCTACCTCCTTTTGCCTCATACTGCATGGCTACGCCCTCGAAATCAGTCGGCTGAGTAGAGGACAGAGTGAAACACGTAAGTGGATTAGCGTGGCCATCCAAAAGAAACGCACAGAAAAACGTCAGAATGATATAGAAAAGTAGAATGGATATCGTAGACAGCTGCTGCGTTTTTGTTGCGATGGTTTTCAAATAATTTTAAATTAAATCAGGGCTTTTTAAACCGGCAGTTGTACACAAAATGTGCAGTTCTAAATGGATTTGTGCAGTTGTAGAAGCATTTCTGCGCAGTATAAAAATAATAGTCGAAAGGCCATTGTCATCCGATTGGAAGTAGTCTACAATGAAGGATGGGAAGGGAAAGAAGAGGTTGTGCAGTTCAAAAAATTCCTTTAAAAAAGCTCTGACGTAAAACCAGCATAGCTCATAAAGGCCGCCAACCATAATTATGTTAATTTTATTGTTATGTTAGAATTATGGTAAAGCGATGGGACGGACACAGCTGCTAGGAACGGACCGCTATGGTCCATAAAATGGAAGCATTGGCATTAAGGGATGAGCCGTATGTATGTAACTATAATAGGCCTACAGGACGCAAGAGTCCGGTTAGAATTCACACTTAAACAAGATATTGATTGAATATATCGACTAAAAATAAAAGGTTTTTTGAGCAATAGAATCTATAACAAGTTGCATTGTAGTAAATTAAACAAAGTCGACTATGATTAATTATTATGATTTTATAGAATAAGGTCAACATTGGAAGTGATGGGCATCACGGGTTAACTGAAATATGACCTAAGACAAACACAAATGTCGTTTCATTTAAATCAACCAATGTGCAATTTATTGCAAGTAATGAATGGATTGGAATTCTATTGCCTTCAACGTCATCACGTGATCTCCTTTCATTATCCAAAATAGGTTCTTGGAAAAAGACCCAATAATAGATAATAGATAATTGATAATAGATAATAGATAATAGATAATTGATAATAGATAATTGATAATAGATAATAGATCATAGATAATAGATAATAGATAATAGATAATAGATAATAGATAATAGATAATAGATAATAGATAATAGATAATAGATAATAGATAATAGATAATAGATAATAGATAATAGATAATAGATAATAGCTAATAGATAATAGATAATAGACGACAATGAATTATCAGAAGAGATGAAAGAAAATATCAGCATAGTTCAATTTGATGAGAGACAACAATTTTATATGACTCACTCAGCTATTGCATTAGAAAGAAACAAAGGTGAAATAATGCTTCTACGGTTGAACTATGTATATCATAATAATTATTACGTTATAAGATAAAACTTAAAAACAGACGAGTTGAGTGAGAATGAAACAGAACCAAATACATGTAGATCAGAATATATTACATTGACCTCCCCCCCCAAACCTCCATCTCCTCCACCTGACCAGTCAATCTTTATTTCTCAAGTCCCTTAAATCTTTTTTCTTTAGTCGTGGCTGGGCTGGGAGCGCCGCTGAGTAGTTTTTTGAAGAGGCGCTATATAAATTCTAATAATGAATGAATTAATGAATTAATGAATTCATGTGACTAAAAACACATTAGACGCTGTGTACTCTTGCACTTTCTCCTATCGGATTTGCACACCTCAATTTAAGTAACATTGCATAAATAAGATGATTTTAATAAAATTATATAATAATTGTTCTCCACGACTTTAAGCCTTAAAGCAAACTTCACAAGCAAAGACTCATCTTTGACCGACCCAGATAAGAAATCAAAACAGAAACCATCCACTCACCTCTGCTGCATGTCTATCAACCGCTAAAAATCACAACCTCTTTTTAAACTTTCCCATTAATTATTTCATACTGTTTCGTACTCCGATTTTGATTATATTGATATTGATTCGGTGGATCAAAATCAAGGTCCCATTGGAACAAATTTCATATCAAATACCACATTCAAAATCAATCTTCAAGACAACTGGGCAGGGCGTATATTGTCTCCAGTGATCGACTGTGTCAACAGCATTAAATCTCTATAAGGAACGGTACATATAATTAACTGTGTCTCGAAGAACAGCTACAACTATGTCGACGAGCCCATCGCGTTCTACTGCTCAGTATACCAAAGCCATCTGCCGAATGGATGGCTGAGTCCGACCTTTGGAAGGGTATTATAATATTGAAAAGCGATTCCGCAACTGTAGGCTACAGTAACTGCCCTTTTCGTGCCAGAGTGTTCACGATTATCCAAAGCCACGTTTAAACGCATCTTCGTGCACTCTCCAACCTTTCTCTACATTGTCTTACCATATCAGGGACTCATCGTGTATCAAG
>OX243814.1:17569886-17637386 GCA_945859605.1 Lumbricus rubellus
ATACACCAAATATGAGACCTCAACATGGCTTCTCTGATTTTATCAAAGGCATCGGTCGCTATATTAATATGTTCTCTCGGATCCTGTTTTATATTGTCCATCCAGGTTTCAGTTGCCTGACTTAGCTTCTTGTTTAAATTCATCATCATGTTGAGGCTTCTTGGTCCGATAGCCTATATGCCAAGAGGCGACAAACCCTTTCCATCCAGTGCCTGCCTCCTACGTTGGCTAGCCGGGGTTCCTGCGGGGTATACATGTATTATACGCAATTCTTGTTTTACTTGTATGGTCAATTATTGGCCATCGCAGAATTTGACCTGCATTGATGCGTTCAAGACTTCAGCACCATTGAATTAAAGACTGACTTACTGACTGACTGAAAGTCTTACTGACTGGCTGACTGACTGAAAGCCTGACTGGTTTACTGGTTTACTTATGAAATTTGGCGCAGATCAACTGCTTGTCAATGTATGCGGCTAAAACGGGCCGAAACTGAAAGCCCACGTTATGTTGTGGTCTAAATAATGTCCCCGTAGATGAAAACACTGCATTCAATTATTATTATTGTAGACCACTTTGTATCGTTCTATTGGCCTATACTTGTTTTAAGCTATTTCGCTTTCTTCTAAACTCAAAGCATAAGATCTATAAGGTAGTTCAGCACTTGAATAAACCCACGTATTAGTAGTTTCAAAGCATTATAGCCTATCAGTTGATAATTACCGCTGTTTCTGTGTAACTATTCACTGTGTTCAGGGCCCCCTTATGCCTGTATACACGCTTCCCTAAATAAGAGGAAGAAACAGAGAGCCAGTAAAGTTCGAGGCAAAAACACTCAATCTGGCCTGCTATTTTGGCTTACAGAATACTCTTTTGCAATTCAGATCTAGTGATATAGCCAGGCATAATTAAAATGTTTCTGTCGATGAGAGAATAGTTCCATCGATATAATATTTGTTTAATCTCAGATGTATAGGCAAGTCACAATGTCGGTCTATCTGCGATGGTGTGCAACAATGGATGCATGGTCATAGCATCATTTACGTGACGGAAACAGAAGAAAGACGAAGATATATGACAATCAGTCCGACATCGGACATTGAAATCAGACACTTTCTCGTTACGCATTATGATGTCTGACATTTATATATAGACTATACTAGAGCAGACGATGGCACATATATCTCAAGAGCTCGTGCATGGTGAAGAAGACAGCTGCTGCTGTTGGTGTCTAATGGATTCAACAGTCATCTGCAGCTGAAGATCACGGAAGAAGGTAAACTGTGGAGCATGTATAGTTACAGCCTTGATTTCGCGTGCAGTGCTGCACTGGCGCTATATATCAATTGACATCGACGGTCGGTCGGATGGCGGACGAGACCTGGAGAGAGGTTTTTAGCGGGAGAAGGTTTCTGAGAACGTCAAACGCTCTGCCTCTGTCTGTCTAGCTACATGTTTCTCTTGTCTCTGTCTCTCTGTCTCTCTGTCTGTCTCATTATCCTCTGTCTCTCTGTCTCTCTCTCTATCTCTCTGTCTATCTGTCTCCTTATCTTCTGTGTGTCTGTCTATCTCTGTCTCTGTCCCTGTCTCTGTCTCTGTCTCTGTCTTTGTCTCTGTCTCTCTCTGTCTCTTTCTCTCTCTTCTCTCTTTCTCTCTCTCTATATACACAGAGCGTTTATATAGATTTAATGTATACATGGGAGCAGTCAAACGAACGGTCTGTAACTGCACTCAGAGGCCCTCACAGAAAGCAACGCACATGTACTCACCATCACCATCACCATCATCACCACCACCATCACCATAGACCTTTAGACGAGGACTGCAGGCACAAATTGCCCCCTTCCTCTTCGGCTAAAAATTTTAATGTCTGTCCATCTGTACTAAGTGCCTTAATTGTTATGATAAGCTCAACATTTCACGAAGAGCTTATTCTCGACGCTGAGAGTCAGCTGAAAACGGCACGCAGTCTGTTTGAAAGGCGTCTTCCTATATGTATAGCCTACATTTTTTGCTTATAGCAGCTATAGCTCAATATAAGTTGTCGTAATAATAGCAGTAATCATGGGCGGAGTTTGGTTTCCGTTCTTGGAGGGGCTAATGCCTTCTTAGGGGGGCTAAGCCCGGAAAAGATATAATTTACATGGTAAAAAATGCTGCATCTGGGTCTTCTTGGGTGGGGGTTTAGCTCCCCCTAGCCCCTGATAAACTTCGCCCATGGCAGTAATAATAACAACAATAATAACAATGATAATAATAAGAGTAATAATAATAATAATAATACCAATATTATTTTAAACAGTATAAAAAATTAACAAGGATGATGATGATGATGATGATGATGATGATGATGATGATGATGATGACGACGACGACGAAGACGACGACGACGATGATGATGATGACGATGAAGACGACGACGACGACGACGACGATGATGATGTTGATATTGAATTTGACTTATCTATACAAGTTGTTATAATTTCTTAAGAAGGCGTTCTGGGTTTCCAAACTTTCCATATTTGCCTTCGTTTATGTAACAATAAGCTGGTACCATCTCGAGACTTTGAAAGACATCCTGGCTACTTTCGTGTGATCCATATCTAGGACAAACTATACGAAGTCTTTTACTATTTTCCTGTCAACATTAGCGATCCAACTAATCCAGATTTGTCTACAGGAGGTTATTCCAGATAAAACTTTCATGAGAATATAGCGAATGAGGAGTGATGCATGCAGCTTTCATGATCGCTCAAAGACAATCGGGTCAGATGGATATGACCTTTAAATTTCTCCAAGTCTTTTTATGGTTTTAACGATGCCACATGCCATCGCCTTGCTCTAAAAATAACGATGAGGCCAACAAAAGGCCAATGATCGATACTTTGTGTATCGATTGTGGCCACGGCAAGTCAAGGGTGCGATTCGTGTATTGAATCGATGAAGTCGCAACCTAATGATGTTCGACAACTGCATCTCCATACAACATACTGGTCTTCGGCATTGACTGCATCTATAGAGCATGATGATGATGATGCGCTTTCCAAGAATTCACAGCCGTTGCAAACAGAATCGAAGTTTGCGTTTCAATTAGTGTAATTGAAATGGCGTTAGTGCGTCACGTAAACTAGGAATGAGATTAAGGATTCAACCAAGGTGCGACCGTACTATGCTGTTCGTAGTCGATTATTTCGAATGGTACGCGTTCGTTATTTTGCTGCACGTTGAAGTACGCTGATATTTATTTATTCACTCATGTGCATCATTCATCTGTTCGGTATCAAACTCGGTAACTGCCACTACCATTCATTCATTCATTCATTCATTCATTCATTCATTCTTTCGTTCGTTCATTCATTCATTCGTTCATTCATTCATGCATTCAAGTTTTTATAGAGCACCTTTTAAACAAACTGCTCAGAGGTGCTCCCGACTCCCGCAGAGCCAAAAAACAGTTTTCAAGTGTTTACAGAGAGTGATCAAGGGAACGGGCGCAGCTCAACTGGAAGGCAATTCTACACCGCTGGGACAACCACAGAAAAAGTATGGATTTGCATAATGGAGGAGTTATAATACGACGAAATGGGGTTGAGAGCACTCCCTTTCCTGCAGACAGTCTCCACTCACAATTCCATAACGATAATCCACATAATTTAGTTTATTCAAAAAACTATAATTGGACGCACACCGATTTTTTCATAAATGTAATTTGCAACAACGCAGATCTAATTACATTTTTAGCTCATTTCAGCTGTATTCCTTTCATGCATTAGGCCTACATGTTTTTTGCACTGTTTTACTGCAGTCAAAATGTTGTCGAGAAATGTAGGGTCAGTCCATCCTCAGCGGGTCAACATGGCCAGTTTGGTGAGATCCTTTTGACTTGTGCACCAATCACTTGTAAGTCTTTGTCGAGAGAGAGAGGGAGGACCATGACAAACTCTAAACCACGATCTCGACTGCAGAACTGTAATAATATAGGAATTTGAAGACCAGCGTGACACAATCGTAAATCGGCGCTAAATATTGGGGTCAACCCCAGCGACATCCGGGCACCTGTTATGACTACAGACAGTGGCGCCGACTGCCGACGAGTCGGTTAATCTGTTAACGGGCGCCATGGAGATTATATCGGTGGGAGAATAACGCACGACTAAATTAATTCTCCTTCGCTCGTCATGACGTCGTCGTTGAAGAGAGGTTTCGCATGACACGCGACGACGTGCGTTCAGACTGACATCCGTGACTGTTTAATGGACAAGTGCACGGAGCCGGAGTAGGTTGCAGCTCTCATAGACATCGTGTGCAGCAATAGACTGACGATCATCGTCTGCGGTGAATTGAAACTGTTTCCGGTTTCGCCGCAGTTAGCGCAGATGAGTCTGCCATGACCATCAGTATAAAAGATGGCATCATCTCTATAGGGATTCAAATCCCGACTCAAGACTTAAATTTTGTTTAAACAATCATACAATTGACAGTAACATGTGATCCAGTGCACAACGCCCTTTCCTTCGGCCTCGGCTGAGCTACGGCGCTATAAAAATTGTATTATTGTTATTATTATTATTATTATTATTATTATTATTATTATTATTATTATTATTATACCTTTAATATCTTCAAGAAAACACATCAACAACAGGAAACACAAAAAAAAAACAGAAAAGCTACAGCTACAGTCACACGTCTTCCGGCCTCGGCTCAGCCAAAGTGCCTCGAAAGGCCACCGAGTTGAAGCGCTGGACAGTAATAGAGAGGCGTTGCAGCAAAAAGCAGGTCTCTCTCAGATCACCGGAAGACAATGATAGAATGCGGCCTAAATCTGATAAAAAGTCGAGACCAATAGTACAAATGGGACCTAGAGTCTCAAGACATATTATTATTATTATTATTATTATTATTATTATTATTATTATTATTATTATTATTATTATTATTATTATTATTATTATCATTATCATTATCATTATCATTATCATTATCATTATTATTATTATTATTATTATTATTATTATTATTATTATTATTATTATTGTTATTATTATTATTATTATTATTATTATTATTATTATTATTATTATTATTATTATTATTATTATTATTATTATTATTACTAAACAGTGCATGTTATTGTTTGCATCTTATAATTATGTGCGGCGCGGTGGTGTAGTGGTGGCGTCGTTGCCTTGGAGCCGGAAGGTTCGAGGTTTGAATCCACCTCGCCGCGTGGGACCTTTGGGCAAGTCCTTCACTCGTAATTGTTCAGCGATTCAGTGTGAAACTCCGATGCAGTGTCCGCGCTGCATTAGGGAGCGCCTCTGAGTAGAGAGCTTGAAGAGACAGAGACAGAGACAGAGACAGAGAAACACAGAGACACAGAGAGAGACAGAGAAAAAATACAGAAAGATAGGCAGAGAGAAAGGAACAGAGACAGAGATAGAGAGAAAGATAGAGAGAAAGATAGACAGAGACAGAGACAGAGACAGAGCAGAGACAGAGACAGAGACAGAGACAGAGACAGAGACAGAGACAGAGACAGAGACAGAGACAGAGACAGAGACAGAGACAGAGACAGAGGCAGACAGATGCACACATTGTACAGTGCAATAGGATAGTGATGATGCACTTGAAAAGTGGATTGGACAAGCAAGACGTTTTTTAGCGCCTTTTGTAACACTTAGGGATCGCTGTCTTCCATGGTTGACTGACAGATGGGCGAAAAGGTGTAAACAGCATTGAAAAATTTATGTCGATATTTTATTCAGTGCTTAAAAAATAGGAGCTTGTTCTAGAGCAGACATACAAGAGCTTTGTCATCCAATAAAAGCGGCAAATGCTATACATACTAGACAGAGCTTCATATGTTGAGCTGCCCAGTGACGTTCAAACCGAGTAAGGAACAAGAGCGTTTTATTTTATGGGCTGTGATTGGTTGAGCTAAAAATAGAATAAGAGTGATGAGCTTGTGATTGGTTGAGCTAAAATTAGATTAAGGGTAATGAACTTGTGATTGGTTGAGCTAAAAATAGATTAAGCGTGCTGAGCTTGTGATTGGTTGAACTAAAAATAGTAACTGTGATTAACGATTACGAGAAAGTCCCCAAGATACTTCAGCAGGAACCACGTGATCCCACCGGCCTGTATATAGCCTAACGCTATGCATGCTGGTTATAGTTGCTTTGAAAAGAAACAGAGTTGCGTCGCCCTCATCCTGTCTACTGGCGTGCGACTGGCATCTCCTTCCAAGTGCGGCGTTGACGAGCTATACAGACTGAATGTTTAAGTATAATGCACTCTCATGCTTCCTAGATTGGCGATTTTGTGCGTGATCGTAGACTAAAAATCATGATAATTATTATTATATTTGTTAGGCAGATAGTCTACATGTACAATTGTACATGACAACTTGTTATTGAATCTTCGATTCAATCTTCCTTGGCTATTTTAGCGTTCACGAGTAATTAAATGGTAAATTTAAATCTTATTTAAATCAGCAAAAACCTAATAATTATTATGCTCGCTATTTAATAGAATCACTTCTAGACCTCCTCGATAGGCCTATAATTATATCAGTGTCTATTACAAATATTCCTGATGCGCATGTAGGCTACACATTGAAGTCGCAGATGTCAAGAATCAGACGACATTATAATTATTATTCCGGAGAACATAACAGAAGGAAATGTTTCGACCTGCAGTGAAATAGAATTGTCCCGCTGCTGCATGGTCAACTTACACTTGTCGAGCGTCACCGCAAGATGTCAGTTACACTTCAGCATGCATGTTGCCTTTTAATGACATTCACGTCCGCATAGAATTACTTCGGACACTAATGAATGCAGCCATACATGTACACGTATGCACGAGGGAGAGTGAACGCAAGAGAAATTATCCGATGGGATTAAGGTCGGTGGTTCTTACACGACGTCAGCAATCTCTCGTTACGTCATCGACGTGAGACTACAATGACGACATCATCAGCATCTGCTGTAGTTTGAGACTCGCTGCTTTCGCCGAGGATCGCATTACAACAGCATCACATTATATTATGCCGTGAACATTCCGGGTGCTTTCATCTCTAGCTTATTGGTGGATAGAGAAAGAAAGGCAACGAGTGACGGGTGACGACGGTACGAGTTACAGATAGCGGAAGAAAGGGATTGACGGTGAGAGTGGCCGAAGACGAAGCGACTAAGAGAGAAGGTGAGAAAGAGAGATAGAGATAGAGAGAGACAGAGAGAGAGAGACTCAGAGAGAGTGGAGAGAGAGACAGAGACAGACAGACAGAGAGACAGAGAGAGAGAGACAGACAGAGAGAAAGAGACATGGAGAAACAGAGACAGAGAGAGATAGACAGAGAGAGATGGACAGAGATAGACAAACAGAGAGACAGACAGACAGAGAGTGACAAAACACAGAGAGAGACGGACAAAGTGCCAGTGGTTGTAAAAATCGAGAGATAAGCGAAAGATGCAGATGCAAGACCATCCGACCACCTGTTGTCTTAGCAACTATATATTTTACGATCGTTGATGCTGCTGCTGCTGCAGATGTAAGGAACGGTTGTGCAAGAACCGGCGCTAAATGAATGATTGGCAGGTCGGTCGATCGCCCCCCCTCAGCCCACCCCAATCCTCCACTGACGACCATTCAGTGCCGTGAACATTCCGAGCAATTTATCGATCATCAGGAAAGCCGCTGCTGACGGGTGTAATCATCCATCCGACCCGTATTTCATTCACCCATCCACCGACCCACCGACCCACCGACCGACTGAGATCGGCGGTCGACTGATGCAAGGGCTGCCCACGTTAACACCCATCCATCCCCCCTCAAAGAAATTGTCAAACCCCGACAGCCCCACAGAGTGCAATGCGTCTGAGACAGCAGCTCTAGACGTTCGGTTTTAACAGTCCATTCCAATTCCAAAGAACACAATGCGGGATACGTAGGCCTATGTAATTTTATGCATGTATGTAAATTTAAGCATGTATGTACGTAATTTTAGGTATGTATGTAATGTATGCAATGCTATGCATGCATGTATATGTTGTATGTATGTATGTATGTATGAGCACTTGTTATGACGCCCTTTCAAGGCTTCTACTCAGAGGCGTCAAACTTCACTTTTGAAACTTACTCTACTTCCCAACGCCAATAACACCAACAACATTAAATCTACTGTTAACATTCAACTAAAAGTAATGCTGATATCAATAATAATAATATTAATGATGCTGATGCTGCTGCTGCTGCTGATGATGATGATGATGCTGCTGCTGCTGCTGCTGATGATGATGATGATGACGACGACGACGACGACGACGATGACGATGACGATGACGATGATGATGATGATGATGATGACGACGACGAAGACGACGACGACGATGATGATGACGACAAAGGTGTTGGGAACTGACCGTATTGTCTGCTGCGTATGAAGCCGAGTCGTCCGCCTTATCTCCTCCGTTCCTACGCGAGCATCGTGTGAGACAGGCGAGATAGGACAGAGGTCCATTGCTCAGAATCGATTGCATCTTTAACCGTGTGTTGTCTTGTCTCAAAATTAAATCCTTAGATAATTATAACAGCTGTTGAATAGCATCCTCATTATAACAGCTGTTGAATAGCATCCTCACCATTGCAGCTGTTACATAACATTTTCATCGTGACAGCTGTTAAATAGCATGCTCATCATAGCAGCTATTGAATAGCAGCATCTTCATAACAGCTGTTGAATAGCAGCATCCTCCTCATAGCAACTGTTAAATAACATCCTCTTCATAACAATGCCTCACTGTTGATACCAGGATTGACACCAATGATCATTGTTGTTCAAAACAAACGACAAAATCATTCTGAACTGCAATTTGCTTTAGCAGATCTTTATCGGATGCTGCAATCGCTGTGACGAAGAAATGTTGCAGTGAATGAATCCGTTGAGAATTCTCAGACGACGAAGCTGATTTCTATGGAACCCTTTCTTGAAGACCTCGTCGACGACGATGAGCTGATTGACGGTTTCTTCCGGCGGAAGTAAGGTCCCTGAACCAGCGGCCAAGACCTCTGCTCGGCTGGACATATCGTTGCATGGCAGACGTCACTGCAACACAAACACCTGCTCTGTTTTACGACCCTGCTCAGCGACATAAAACTTCTAACAGAAACAAAGTGAGATATAGAAATGTATTCGCCAAAGCCCCGAGGGTTGGCACCACATCGTTTGTTTGTATGTGCACTTGTTATAGCGCTCCTTCAAGCTCTATCTGCTCAGAGGCGCTCCCGAATGCAGAGCGGACACTGCATTGGAGTTTCACGCCGAAACGCTGAGCAATTGTGAGTGAAGGACTTGCCCATAATGCCCATTGCCCAAGGTCCTTACGCGGCGAGGCGGATTCGAACCTTCCGGCTCCAAGGCAACGACACCACCCCTACACCACCGCGCCCCACATAGACACATGCATACTCCTATGCTCAGAGGTTAAGTTGCAGAGAGGAGACAAAACCGTAGGAAAAATTCAAGTTATTTATGCTGATCTGAAGCATAGTCAGGCTTGCAGAATACAAAAATATTGCTTGTTTATTTTACAGACTCACAAGAACCCAATTAAAAGCTACTAATTGGATCGGAAATTCGATTCAAAATGGTGCTTGTATTTCTACCTTTTTACAGAATTGTTTTCCGTAATAATTTCCTGTTTGTGTTTGAGATTTTATGTTAGTATATAATTGTGTACCTTTAGTCCTTTATGTTACCGAGTTTTTCTACCTTTATAAAATTATTTGAGATTGTGCTTGGGCTTTGTATTTAAGCCCAATGGTGCCTCTTTGGCTGCATTGCAAAAGCCTGCAGGATCCAATGGACAATTATACAGAGACTGTATCTAACACCCAAGCAAGATTTTTTATTGTCTGACTATAGATAGCGGAGCCTCAACGTACGCGCGCTCGCATGTGTGCTTGTGAGAGTGTGTTTGTGTGGGTATACTATACGTGTGTGTATGTGTGTGCATGTGTGTATGTATGTGTGCATGCATGTGAGTATACGTGTGTCTACACGTGTCTGTATGTGTGTGTATGTGTATGTATGTATGTATGTATGTATGTATGTATGTATGTATGTATGTATGTATGTATGTATGTATGTATGTATGTATGTATGTATGTATGTATGTATGTATGTATGTATGTATGTATGTATGTATGTATTTGTGTGTAGGCCTATGTGCGTGTGTGTATCAATTGTTGGAAGTGACAGAAGTGTTCAGGGCTATAGCGCGGGCGTCGAATCGTCATCCTGCGGATAATTGTAGCGCCATAGAAATCACTTGACCTTATCTCTCTAGATAGATCCATCGTCACCACAGACAGCAGCCGAGGAGTGGAGGACGATCCACGGGAGGGGAGCGAGGGGAGGCAGGAGAGGTATAGAGGAAGAGAGGGACGTTGTTTTCCAGTGGAATGAAAGTGACAACATGGAAAGCCATAAATAAATCTCCATCTCATGCGCAACAGAATTACTATTCCCCATTCCCGAAGCCGTCTCAACAGATAAGCTCGGTGAAGCGAGCATATACATGTAATATATATATGCCTGTATATAATGTTCGATAGAATATATATGTATACATAATATATATATATATATACCAGCGAGCTTTTGTGTATGTGTGTGACACTGTGTGTGTGTGCCAACTCTTTTCCCAAGAAGTGACCTATACACTTTGCGTGTGTATAATCACTGTATAACAGTGTATCTGTATAAACTATAGGCTACATATACAGATGTATTTATCGATGCTGATAAGATACGCAATTCATTCTCTGTCTGGTTTATCTAGCGCTATTATCTTGTGACAATGTATCTATCAGCCAAAGACTCTTGAAGCATACTTTGGCTGAATGGTCTGCCATGGCACCCATACAATACAATATACAGTACACACTCTGTATAATTATTATCTCCGTGTAGCGTGGTGGACAGTGACACATCAACTATCAAACGTCGGATCGTAACGTGCACTACAGTACTACATGTAGCCTTTTAAAACGCACGTATGCACCTGCGTACGTAAATGCGTGCGTTTTCGTGTGTATCTGAAGTTCCTTTTATGAAGACCACAAAAGTTCCAAAGAGACGGATATAAGAGATCTAAAAGACAATGTTGCGTGTCAACATGGACCTTTTAGTGCTCAGCTGTCTGTGACGAAATAGAAATGTATGTTTGTTTGTGTTCTTGTACACGTACATGTATCTTCTATGTGTGATTGTGTGTATGTGTTTTGTGTCTGAACTTTGAACAACGTATGCACGACTTGCACGTATGAATGAATGGATGAATTGATGAATGGCTGAATGGTTGTTTGAATGTATGTATGTATCTGGGTATTCTATAGCGCCTTTTGAGAACACAGCATCGTTTTAGATCGTATAACTGTCTAACTGATGTGAAATAAAAAAATTCGTTTGTTCACAAAGTAGGCCTAATGATGCTCGTGTCGGTGGAGAATTCCACCACATTCAGTCTCCCGCAGACGCGTAGAGGCAAGCAGCTCACGTAATCTCAATTGTGTATTATCACTATACCTTGACATCATAAGCTTATGATATATTTTCGTCTTTTGCGATTGAGAAATTCTGTAATCTTGTGAGATGAAAACCTCTTCATTTATTTGCATTTCATCCGTCGAAATGATGTGACCTCCCTTTTACGATAAATTTCCGCAACAGCGCACTCTGACGAGAGGCAAATCCCGCAGACGTGTAGAACGCGAGTGACCTTACCACAGCCAACCAGTCAAACTCTGAGTGGTTCCAAATGCATTGGACATGATAGAAATCAGCTGGCGTGAAGTCTTATACGGAATCTGATGAAGCCTATTGAAGCAGATAACATCGTATCAAAAGACGGTGTCGTGGATCGCATTAGCAGATTATATGAATTGACGACGCGATTTTTCAAACGGTGCCATGCTCTGCCCTCTTTGTTCCCTGTTGATGACCTTCAGTGCGGAGGTCAAACGGTCATCCAATTGACTCTTGAACCCAATTTTATAAGTGGAAATATGATTAAAATTATATGTTCATCCATTCATCTTATGATCTTATATTGCGCCGCTTCAAGAAACCCACTCAGGAGTAGCCTAAGAAGCGTTCCCAGACCAGCCAGTGGTCACGGCAAGAAAAGACTTCAGTGATTCATGAAACGAATAACTATGAGAAGCCTACTATTTTGGGCCAACCTTTGGCACAGCTGGAATGATGTTGCCCATTAAGTTTTCTCTTCAGAAGCCACCAGAGCAAATGAACGGGTCACACGATCAAGGGGGAATCTCTCTCTAATCGAGGGAGGAATGTTGAAAGAAAAAATACCACGTAAGACCAGGAAAAGTGCAATTGGATTGGATGATGAAGAACGGTTTTTTTAAATGAGAGAACTGAATAATGAGACGACTGTAGACGTTCGTGAACCTAACTAAAGACAGAGAACGGGAAGAAGTAGATGATTAGGAAGCAGCCCTTGTAATTATTTAGCTGTGGTGCTGCATCGGTTGCACGTTTCTTCTGTAATCAGATGTCTGCTGATGAATTGCCGATGACTAGTGCATGCTTCGTAACAATGATGATCCTCAGTGAAAACTGGATTCATAGGTATAATACTAATAGTCTCAGACATTGACATGTTCCGATCGAGTAGTTAGAGGTCTTGAGGTCAGCACGCAATCAAGAGAATTATAGATATAGGTCTATGTGTTGACAGACAATGATTTGTCCCGTCTTGAAAGTTATTCACTCTCCGATGGATGCTTACTGTGATTGGAGATTTATTTTCGAAACTTCTTTCGTCCAATTCTTTACATGTATTGCAATGTATTATATTCATTCATTCTATGAATTTATATAGCGCCCTTTAGAGAAATCCACTCAGAGGCGCTCCCATCCAAGCCAAGGCGAAAGGAAAGGAGACTTGAGAGATTTATGAAACAAAGTTTGACTGGTCAGATGTAGAGAATGAAGCTTTCAAGGAATTAGGTTATTCCAGATTTACGTATCATCAATTATGATCTGCATAATTCATTAATCTATAATAGCACAGGCATGCTGGCAATTTTTTTCGATAATCGGACTGGTATGAATGCTTGGTCTTTGGCCTGGACAATGGTCCTTGTGAACCAATTTTAAAATGCCCTACGGAAAGCCACACGCAGACCGCATTCCATGCCAACTCTTATCATTCATCACAGGCTTGATCATAGCGATTCATGTCGTGAAAGACGCCCTGCAGGGATAAAAGCCATGCACGCATGCATACAAATGCATGCATACTTGTATACAAATGCATGCATACTAGTATACAAATGCATGCATAGTATACAAATGCATGCATACTAGTATACAAATGCATGCATACTAGTATACAAATGCATGCATACTAGTATACAAATGCATGCATACTAGTATACAAATGCATGCATACTAGACTTACTAGTATACAAATGCATGCATACTAGTATACAAATGCATGCATAATATACAAATGCATGCATAGTATACAAATGCATGCACGCATACAAATGCATGCACGCATACAAATGCATGCATAGTATACAAATGCATGCATACAAATGCATGCACGCATACAAATGCATGCACGCATACAAATGCATGCATACAAATGCATACACTCGAACCTCTGGCTGCGATCGCATGCTTACTAATCGCTTAACCGGATATAGAATTGGCGACAGGCAGCAAGTTTGCACTTACTAGATTAAATTATTGATCAATGTTTTTTTATAAATTATATCGGCCATTAGTGGAATAAAGCAGCAAAGAGATTATAAAACAACAGAAGATACTTCGAGTAATTGTATGGCTCGATTCCTATTTCTAGTGACCTCGTAATGACCATTTTACAAACCCTTATTTGCAATAATATTGAATTCTCTCACCATGTAGACTGCATAAAACTTTTGTCCTATTTTTATGCGCCCATAATTTGCGCAGAAGGCAAATGACTTAGAAACGGTGACACGACTAATTTTTTAAGAACAAAGTAAATAAAATTAATTAATTGCAAGCAAGATAAAATTTACTTATAAAGGCCACATTATACATATGCATAGGGTCTATGTAAAATCAACGAAACCATGTCACTCCTATTAAAATATAAATAATTATTTATTAGTTACCCAATAAAAGGTATCTGTGACTATGGCATTGTGCTTCGAACCCTGTCGATTCGTCCAATTTGGAGTACCAGTATAGGTCTGCATATAGGTATATAGCATTGGCTAGAAGACACACAATTATATTCCATTTCTATTATACAAAAAACATAAGAAAAAGACAGGACAAGAGAAATTGGAGAATACCATCAGGAAAAAATGCCTAAATTGGCTGTGACACGTGTTACGAATGAATAAGGATATAAGAGCCAGCCAGGCAGTTGAATGGGTCTCCGAGGGGAAAAGTGGGAGAGGAAGACCAAAACAAACTGGAAGGAAACTGTCCAAAAAGATCTACAGTGTCTGGAGATGACGTGGGAGGACTCTGTAGAGGTGAAGATGGACAGAGGAGAATGGAGAAGCTACATGTACGTTGCCCGAGGCGAAGTCTTGCACGGGAAGAACTACGGTAAGGTAACACAATAATTAAACCACCACATCGCCGTTGCCACAGTTTCTTATTACTGAAATTAAAGTCTATGCTTACGAATCTATCAATTTCAAAGGTGGAAGGGGTACGGGGGGGGCAATATGCAGCGAGTTCTGTAACTGAAGAAAACAATGAATGTGACAAAACGTTG
Source organism: Lumbricus rubellus (assembly GCA_945859605.1). Taxonomy (NCBI): domain Eukaryota; kingdom Metazoa; phylum Annelida; class Clitellata; order Crassiclitellata; family Lumbricidae; genus Lumbricus; species Lumbricus rubellus. Next base: position 17,584,703 of record OX243814.1, read on the forward strand.
CGAAAAACATGTTCTTGCATTTTGTTTAAGCACCATCGTCTTCGCAGAGGGTGAAATCAGCCGAGTCTTCAGAAAGCAGTCAACATAGACTCTAATCCTTGCAAGGTTTTTGATTTATCCAGGGTGTAATAAAACTTATCGATGTTCACCCAACAATTTGCTTACCCCAATAAACACAATGTTTTCTTCAAGTAGCACTGCAGTCGTGGGTGATCGGGTGTTCTAGGGTAGGAATTCTAGGGTAGAAATTCTAGGGTAGGAATTCTAGGGTAGAAATTCTAGGGTAGGAATTCTAGGGTAGAAATTTTAGGGTAGAAATTCTAGGGTAAGAATTCTAGGGTAGGAATTCTAGGGTAGAAATTCTAGGGTAGAAATTCTAGGGTAGAAATTCTAGGGTAGAAATTCCAGGGTAGGAATTCTAGGGTAGGAATTCTAGGGTAGAAATTCTAGGGTAGGAATTCTAGGGTAGAAATTCTAGGGTAGAAATTCTAGGGTAGGAATTCTAGGATAGGAAATCTAGGGCAGAAATTCTAGGGTAGGAATTCTAGGGTAGAAATTCTAGGGTAGAAATTCTAGGGTAGAAGTTCTAGGGTAGGAATTCTAGAGTAGGAATTCTAGGGTAGAAATTCTAGGGTAGAAATTCTAGGGTAGAAATTCTAGGGTAGAAATTGTAGGGTAGGAATTCTAGGGTTGGAATTCTAGGGTAGGAATTCTAGGGTAGAAATTCTAGGGTAAAAATTCTAGGGTAGAAATTCTAGGGTAGAAATTCTAGGGTAGGAATTCTAGGGTAGAAATTCTAGGGTAGAAATTCTAGGGTAGGATTTCTAGGGTAGAAATTCTAGGGCAGGAATTCTAGGGTAGGAATTCTAGGGTAGAAATTCTAGGGTAGAAATTCTAGGGTAGAAGTTCTAGGGTAGGAATTCTAGGGCAGGAATTCTAGAAGAGACGATGCCTCAGTTTAGAATAGAAACCATGTGGGGTGAGAAGTAGAGATGCACGAGGCAGATGCTATAGTGGGTGAATGGCGGTAGGCCCTAATGTTGGGGGGATTGGGAATATGCGGAATTCACAGGAACGTTCGTTAAGAATCTCGATGTAATGAGACTCGCGTGCGAGACTTAAAACTTCGAGACCGATCGCAAGACAGTGGGGACCAAGACAGTGGGGACCGAGACAGTTGGGACCAGGACAGTGGGACCAAGACAGTGGGGACCAAGACAGTGGGGACCAGGACCGAGACCAGCTTTACCCCGTTTGCAAGGTCATGGATAATAAATCCTATTTCACAGGATTGACACAAAGGTAGAGTATATATATATATATATAGAAGGAGAGGAGGTTGGAAGACATCCATCCATTTATTGGATTAAATATGCGCTACATCAACTGAACACTGTGAACAGTCAAGGAGGAGAAATCGTGTTTAGAGAGAAGGTTATTTAAAGACTATGGTTTGTCGTATTCGAAAAGACAGGTACAGTTTCTATGTGTTGACCACCCACCCACCTGATTGGTGTAGGGGGCTGAAGAATGAGTTGCAAGAGGGGTTCAAACATATATATCATTCAGTCATTCAGTCGGGAAGGTAGAATGAGTGGGGCGGTCGATTAGTTCAGATAAGAAAGAAAGATCTGAGATGGAACGACAGTTATAGATTAGCTTTTTAAGGACGAGAGTCAAAAACGTGTAATTAAAGACGATGGGGGAAATCACCTTTGGAGAGCTAGGGGCGGAAGAAACATACAGACAGACAGACGGAGAAAGAGACAGACATACAGAGAGACGGAGAGAGACACAGGGAGAAAAAGAGAGACAGAGAGACAGAGGCAGATACAGAGGCAGGTACAGAGGCAGAGACAGAGAAAGCCAGAGACAGACAGAGACAGAGAGACAGAGAGAAGCAGAGAGAGAGAGAGAGAGACAGAAACAGACAGAGAGAAGCAGAGAGAGAGAGAGAGACATAAACAGACAGACAGACAGAGAGAGAGAGAGAGAGAGAGAGAGAGAGAGAGAGAGAGAGAAAGCGAGTCAGAGAGTGAGGACGAGACTGAGAAAGAGAGAGAGTGAGTGAGAGAGAATAAGAATGAGTGTGTGAGAGAGGAGTGAGAGGGAGAGTCAGAGTGAGAGAGAGACAAAAATATAAAAAAGACAGAGATATTGATCATTTTGGTGGTTAGGCTACACGAACGAGAACAGGGGCACAAACTCTGAAAAGAGAAGTGAGAATGGCATCTACATGTACATGTAGTTAGGTTCAATTTCAAATCTGTTTGCTTTGAGAGGCGTGACACAGTGACATTTAGATTCTGAGGCTGGAATAAGAGTTAGGCAAAAAGATTGAATGTTTGATGTCTCATTCAACTTGACAGTCCTACCCTTCCGATATCCAAACAAAGTTCACAACTATCACGACAAATTCCGTGCGTTTTCTTCTGCCCGTATAAAACCACATAAGGTGCTGCTCACATTGTCAATTTACATTTACTTGTCCATTAAAAACTCGCTTGAGACTATCAAACTTTGCTCCTAAAAGAATTACGAGCAGCTGCTATAAACGGCTCAGGAAATCAATATCGCTTAGGCCCTATCCGGCGTACAATGTAGTTTACTTTGGTTTCTAGCTTGTGACTTGTGACTCGAGATCCATTGCTCTAAATTGCTCAGAGCTGCCCCGAGAAAGCAGTAAAATAATTTGCCTGCAATTGCCGAGCTTTTCCCTTGGTAATGCGTAAAAGCCATTAGGACGGTCTACACTCTACAGTGCCGCCTCCTATCCAACTTTATTGCGTGAAACAATAAAGTCAGTTGCACACAGTGATTAATGTTGACGTGTTGGATTGAGTGTAATTAGCTAAAACGGTTTGCATCTCGAAGTCGCATCTCGGGTATAATATTATGCTGAAGCCGATGAGCCTTGTATGGTAACCTAGCTTCAAATTTTAGAGTGGGCAGTGACCAGGCCCGTTTATGATCATTGTGATGTAGGCCCTAGGCACTTTTGCATATTAATCTATTCGTAGGCCCCTAGGGTCTATCCAACGGGAGGAAGAGTGAGGTGGCTTCCCGTTGCCTTCACCACAGACATTAGGATCAAGGGTGCATTAGGATCAAGGGAGCAGACTCTCCCCGACAGCGAATTTGCAATGGTCGAGCACAATGACTGAAAAGAAACGAAATGTTGAGGCTAAGATATTATGTCATTAATCATAGGCGTACGGGAGGTTTCAGAAGTGGGGGGGGGGGGGGGGGGAAAGATTGAACTTCTGCCCGAAAAATTTATCCGGCCAAAAAGATTTTTTTTTAGTCGTCCGTGACTATTTTTGCCCGAAAAACCAGACTTGCCCGAAACTTGGCGACCTTTTTTTTTTTTTTAGTCGTCCGCGACTATTTTTGCCCGAAAACCAGACTTGCCCGAAACTTGACGACCCTTTTTTTAGTCGTTTTGGTTTGTTTTGCCCGAAAAAACCACCAAACTTGCCCGAATTTGGGGGGGGCAATTGCCCCCCCCCTGCACCCCCGCCTCGTACGCCTATGTCATTAATAAATGAAGCTTCGACGTTTACTGTGCACCGTAGTCCCAGCTTAACGTTGAAAGTACACATACAGTCATACACACATCTGATGGATGGAGTATACGACGGAGATGAGTATATATTCATTCGTCTTTACTTTTTTCAAGCAGCCCTCCTCCATCTTTTAAGTGAAAAAATTCCGGCTAATAATAATATTTATCAGCCAGCACCTTGCTTGTAATTTGAAGTCATTGTTTGATTTTTTAGTTGTATCCTGCGTTTGTATCTCTAACGTTCTGCGATGTCGGAGATGCTTTTGAAGATTCTTTTGTCAATACAGGTTGCGCAGCGGTGTTCTATAGACTAGTGGGCAATAAATGCTACTTCCTAAGCAGCATACCTCTCGGTTTTGTAGTCCATCGGAACAAATTAATCACAAAAGTGTTTCCCTTCTATGTCAATTGAGGTCCATGTGTCCCACTGTCCAGGGATGACCCAATCGACCCCCACTTGGTCGACCTATGTGTCCCACTGTCCAGGGATGACCCAATCGACCCCCATTTGGTTGACCCATGTGTCCCACTGTTCAGGGATGACCCAATTGACCCCCATTTGGTCGACCTATGTGTCCCACTGTCCAGGGATGACCCAATCGACCCCCACTTGGTCGACCTATGTGTCCCACTGTCCAGGGATGACCCAATCGACCCCCATTTGGTTGACCCATGTGTCCCACTGTTCAGGGATGACCCAATCGACCCCCATTTGGTCGACCTATGTGTCCCACTGTCCAGGGATGACCCAATCGACCCCCATTTGGTCGACCTATGTGCCCCACTGTTCAGGAAGACCATGACCCAATCGACCCCCATTTGGTCGACCTATGTGCCCCACTGTTCAGGAAGACCATGACCCAATCGACCCCCGTTTGGTCGACCTATGTGCCCCACTGTTCAGGACGACCATAACCCAATCGACCCATTTGGTCGACGTGCTTGGTTAAGGTTTGAGACGAACGCCGCTCTGCCAAAAAATTCATTCGTCTGATCAAGTTGGCAGCATGCATTCGCATAAGCAACATCCTCCTTTAATGAGGACTTCTCCATCTGCTCCTCCATCGGAAAATTCCTTTTGCTCCAGATGTTCGTACCACACGTGAATCGATTGATTAGGGAGTTCATCATGTAACACGCAGGGTGCGGATTCGAGTCTTAATTCGCTGCGACGCTGGCTGCTGAGAATAGACATGACTCATATTATTATACTGTTGTATAATAATACTGGCGCCTAACAAATGCATGATGATTGGTCTATGGAGATGACCATTGCAAGGAGCGAAAGCACCTCTGTGAACTCCGTAAACCGGCCTCTGCTCTGTCTCTATATATCTCTGTCGCTATGTATCTATCTGTATCTGTATCTGTGTCTCCGTGTCTGTGTCTGTATCTGTGTCTCTGTCTGTCTGTCTGTCTCTCTTCGTGTCTCTCTCTGTGTGTCTCTCTCATTATGTGCACTTCTCTCTGTCGCTGCCTCTGTCTGCCTCTGTCTCTCTGTCTCTGTCTCTGTCATTCGCTTCCTGTATCTTTCTTTCTGTAGCTTTCTGCCAGTATCTGTCTGTCTCTGTCTGTCTCTGTCTCTGTCTGCTTACTGTCTGTCTGTCTCTCTCTCTCAGATCCCTTTTCTTTAGAGATAGGTTTGACCTCTTCGACCCCCTGGTCAGGCCAGTCATCGTTCAACGTCGATACCATTACAATTATGGGTCATTCTTTCCACAAAATTCGATCTGAGATTTTGTCGAGTGATGGTGGTTCACCCAATTCGGTCAACTGCTGAAAACGTTTCGGTTTTATCAGAATATTCAGACTCGCCGGAGTGCCTCTGACTTGCTTGAGGCCTTTTATAAATGCCCAGATACGATAAGATGCGAATAATAACGATAAATAATTATATTACCACGAGAAAGGTCGGAAGCAAAACTCAGCAGAATGTAGCCAAAGATATGTTACCTGATTTTTGCTCATATGCTTTGAACAAGTTCAATTGCAATATACAAAGTGTAATATAGGCTTATATATGTAATATATTATATATTTCGTCCAGTTCAATCACAAAATACAACATATAATATATAGTGTTTATTATGACATATATTCGTCCAGTTCGTAAACGTCAAGATACATGTACATCAGTCAGAGAACTGAACTAATCAACTGGTTCATTCGTGATAACTGAGATCATCTACGACAAACTTACTGCGTGCAATGCCAAGATAAACAAACATGAGAAATGGACGATTATGCTGCGAAATGAATTATTTGCACGCAATGGATTGCTGCTAGATAGCAACCGGTTCCGTCTCTTGTGGCAGCGAAATTTTTGCGCATTAGCCAATTGAAGACGTACGTGGGTTTTACGACTATTTCTGGCTATTAAATTTAACTAAATTAGATTATTATGGATATATGAAAAAATGGAAAAATAACATAATGATAATTATTGTAAATTATATTATACTGATTAATGATTAAGCAATATTTTTTCAATTACACTACAGTAAGTGTAATCGCAGATTGTCAAGACTTAAGCGGCAGAGAATGATGAACGTAGGTGCATAGGCACTATTGTTTGATACTTAAGCTCAAGAAGCTAGGCTATGCCTACGTACCCAAGGATCATGAAGACTTTAGCAAAAGATCTTGAAAAGCACTTGTCCTTGATAATCGTTTGCGCTTAAAGTTTTACATCATAAACTAAGGAGTTGCTCCAATGCCATAAAGACTTCAACAATAGTGCTTGAAAACTGTTTGTGGCTAATGTATTATAATCATCATATTTAAAGAAGCTACTAAAATATTATGAAGACATCAACAGTAGAATTGGATATTGAGTATTTGACAATCGATAGGGCCTATACGACATCCAATGTTTGATATATTTAGATTACACAAGCAGAGCTAAGGCTGACAGAATGTGACTAGAAAACACGACACTATCGGATTCGTTTCTTTGGTGGCTTCTATTTCTATTTTTCGTTGCATATTCGGTTGCATCGACAGAAGTCGATGGACAATGACAGATCTGAGTTTTGTGTATAAGATAGAACTGAAAGCAGACACCGCTAAGGAGTAGCGATGTGTCTTCATCACAAGATCTCTATCCTCTGCAGGTCATCTCAGGTCGGTTAAGATAATGCAAGTTTCCTTAGAGAAGACAAAATGCTTGAAGTATTTATTCCACGAAAATGTATCAGGGATTTTTTACGTGCAGTTGTACACACAATGTGCAGTTCTAAATGGATTTGTGCAGTTGTAGAAGCACTTCTGCACAGTTAAAGCTAGCAAAAAAGGGTCATTTTCCTGCGATTGGAACTATTTGAAAGTAATTTACTATGTAGAATGGGAAAGGAAATGAGTTGTGCAGTTTAAAAAATTCCTTTAAAACAGCCTGAAATGTATAATTGCAAGCAAGACCATAGCCAGATTTTTATTTCGACCGTGTGCAAGCCCACAAGCAATCAAATCAACTAACTATGAGCTGTTTGGAAAAGCGTCGCGAGTTCTAACTGCGGGTTATGGACGGCCAATGCATTAAATTTCCGAAATAAATAAATAAATACACTATAATAGTTCCTATATGCAGCAAAATTTGCTAGTAAGCGCATTATTTCAGTTTTACATTGTTTCATATTCTGGGGGTTGTTCAAACACCCAAACACCCCCAAGCTATACGGCCTTGCTTGCAAGAATGATTGTCAACATTAGCGTTCCGAAGTATCTTTGGGATCATATACTTCACCCCTCTCTGCCACTTCGTTGAGTCATCTTAGGTCTTCCACATGGTCGGCTTGACCTCTTTGTTCCACCATGGCTCAATCCAGACCCTCTGTTTGCATAGGCCAACCATATGAAATGGAGCTCCCCCCCATCCCACATCAGTTCACTTCCTCATCCTCTCTGGCAGTTTTTCTTTCTCGTTATCTCGTTTCAAATCCTGACTTTTCTCTATTATAGGGGTCGAACGCCCTGGGAGCGCATCTGAAAGACTTTTGCTGAGAGAAGCGCTTTATAAATGGCCAAATACAAAAAAATACAGTATATACACACACACCAGCGCGTACAGTCACACACATATATTTATATATAAAATTATATATATAATTATATATATATACAGGGTGGTCCAAAATAAACTGCACAGTGACAGTTTTCTTGATATAAGTATAACAATTCAATGTTTAATGCCATTTTTATTACTTATATACATATTTTCTCTGACGTCATCATTGACTTCATCATTGTTTATCATAGTTTATGGTAAAGAAGTTGTTGTTTATAAGAGATTGTGATCATGGGACGCTTAACTGAGAAAGACCGATGTCTAATTTGGAATCTACGAACTCAGAAACATTGGGGGTCGTGTGGCCCCCAAACAGCCCGGACTTGAATCCAGTCGACTACGCTGTTTGGGGCGCCCTTCAACAGATGGTATACCGTCGTAGAAGTTTCACCACAGTGGATCAGTTGAAAGAAACAATCGTCACAGAGTGGACCAAGCTGTCACAGCGTTTCATTGACCGCGCAATTGATCAATGGCGTCGTCGGCCTCAATGCGTGGTCGAGCAGCAAGGATGACACATTGAACATTTTATGTAACAAAATCCATCCATGCATGTAATGTTACAGTAAAAATAATAAATATTGCTGTGTTTTTGTGAATTTTCACGGTTATATTTGAATTGGTCTGAATAAAGTACTATCAATTTATCATTGTGCCATTTATTTTGGACCACCCTGTATATATATGACACGCGAAACAGAATATCACAGGTTATTTTATCTGCCTGGCATGCAGTTTTATTGTGCTGCCGTTAACTATGAATGTAGGCCTATATTCTTACATAAATATTTGTCGTTTTCCTACACTAACACACACGTTCGTTGACTAAGCGACACAAGTGCAATTTCATGTAAAAATTGCTGTTAACGTTCACCTGCCTTACCACCGTTTCACTATGCATAATACCGTTTCACTATGCATAACACCGTTTCACTATGCACTGTGTATACTCAGCCAGAACACGTCGTCGTATAATGAATTACGATTGTCCAAAGGTGAAGTCTAATGATAGTCTGACATTTACGGACAGCTGCAGTCGAACCATTGCATTGGAAACGATCAATAGAAACTTTTAGGGGGCTGTGAAGGGGTCCTCGCAAATTTATCGCTCACATAAATTTCAGGTCAATCGAAGTAGAGATTTTGGATTAATGAGGAGGGGGGGTCAAATCAAAACCAGAATGGCCGTTGACACTTGCCCGCACTATACCGTGATGGCATACGATGTACGGTTACTAAGATCGGAGTTGGTAACTTTAGGTATGATAACATTGATCACCAGATACCAGGGCGCAGTAGTGTAGTGGTTATGCTCGTTGCCTTGCAGCCGGAGGGCTGCATGTTCGAATCCAACTCAAGCCGCCTCGCAGGGACCTTGGGCAAGTCCTTCACTTGCAATTGCTCAGCGCTTCGGGGTGAAACCCCCATTCAGTGTCCGCGCTGTAGTCGGGAGCGCTTATGAGTAGAAACCTTGATTGGGCGATATAACAAGCGGACATACAAACATTCCTTCATTAATTTATTACGAAGATTTATATAGCGCCCATTCATATGTCACTACTAAGGAGCGCTCCCGATCCAAGCTCTGCTAAAGAAGACACTGCGAAAGAGTGTGCTAGAGGAAGACACTTGGAAGCAGGCGTCGGTATGAACGTAGCCAATTCCAAACCACAGGGCCAGCAACAGCGAAAGTTCGTCGTTGTCTGGCAGAAGTAGCCTACACTCCGTATAGGCCTAATAGTAAACATGAAGTTTGCCATAGATAAAGCAATCTGCAAAGCCATGCAGGCATCGAATATCTCAAATAAGGCGCGTTACTTTAGTTTAAGACAACGTATAGTTCAGACCAAGGACGGACGAAATAAGCAAGGAGCCGAAGCGACATGTTTTTCTGCAGAAGCGTCCTTGAGTAACCCGGCTGTCGGTCAAAGAACATGCAGCAGGCCGACCAGCAGAAAGAAATAACCCAATTACTGACAGTAATCCCTTAAGATTCCAGCAGCGGCGCCTCCAACCAGTACCACCTGCGCTCCAGTCGCTGACTGAACGCAACTGATGGTAAAATAACCACATTCTCCGGTATGTTGTATTGTATTGCATTGCATTATATTGTATTGTATTGCATTGCATTGTATTGTATTGTATTGTATTGCATTGCGTTGTATTGTATTCTATTACAACATTTATAATGCGCCACTCATCGTGTTTATCGTCCAGTCGGCAGCCGACTGGCGTGCACGAGATTTGATGCAGCTGCAGCGCTGATTATGTTTCATCCACTTAATTAATTTAATTATTTTATGCGAATAAATTGAAACCAAAACTAATCATAATTATTAAGTATCAGCTGGGTGCACGGTAAGCATTGACCCTTGGTCTGACTTTGAAGACAAAAAACCAATGCCTTCAACACTCTAACGCTAACCTAATTGTAACTACATGTATCTGAAGCAGGGGATGTCGGCCTTCAGACCTAGACATGCAGACTGCAGGTGCAGGCCACGAACGTGCCATTCGTTAAGTGCATGCGCTGTCCTACTAAAGGTGTTGGATGCGGTAATTAACTGCTGCAGCAGCAGCAGCAGCAGAGACTAACCTGAGACCAACGACGTCATCGCCATCATCATCCGAGAATGAAAGAAGCAGCAGTCGAGAAGTTACTGCAGCTTCTGTATCTCAATCAGTCAGGTGATCATTGGCAATATTGGCTGACGACGATGTTTCTACTCCTATATTGATGTCTCTCTCGATTTCGCATTCATAGTAACTCGTGTTTCTCTTACAGCCATCGTACGCCACCACAACCACCGAGGCCTATACACCACCACCACGGCCACCACCACCACAACCCGTGCGCCACCGAGATCGTGCGTCCCGTGTCACTTGCGCCGCCGCCGTCCTTGCCTTCGACGTTGCTGCAGCCGAAGCCACGAGACGGGGAGAGTGGTCTGAGAAGATCGGTTTAATTCGACGCAATCGTAAATAGTCATCGCACTCTAAGAGCCAGCAGTCTGGCTTCGGTCGGTCGGTTGGGCGGTTCGTAGGGTGGGCGGGCGGTCGTCCGCTGGCGGTTGAAGCGATGTCCCAGGCACCGTATCCACCACCATCAGCATCACCATCACCATCAGCAGCAGCAGCAGCAGCAGACTAGCAGACCACACGCGGTGCCACCGACAACCTAAATAGACGATGACGACGGTGGCGATGATGATGCTAAGACGCGAATGCTTCCTCCAGCCCAGCATCAGCAGCAACGGTGCCACTGCTGCTGCTGCTGCTGCTGCTGCTGTTGCAGTGGGTGAGTGATGATGATGATGGCGGCGCGTGTAGTAAGCATTGCAAGGTATATACACGGTGGCTATAGGCCGACCGACCGACGAGGCCGTCAGCAAAAGCAGGGGAGAAGGAGGAGAAGAAGGAGAAGGAGAAGAAGGGGAGAAGAAGGAGGAGAAGGAGGAGAAGGAGGAGAAGGAGGAGAAGGAGAGGAGAAGGAGGAGAAGGGGAGGAGAAGGAGGAGAAGGAGAGGAGAAGGAGAGGAGAAGAAGGAGAAGGAAGAGAAGAGGAGAAGGGGAGGAGAAGGATGGATCCCGTCGGTCAGTGCATGGCGCCTTGCGGTGGCAGCGTCCGGGCGTCGCCGGTGTCGATCGTCGGCGGCCAACCGAGGGCTCTCATGCCGTACGTTCGTCCATTCGTCCGTTCGTCCGTTTGTCCGCCTGTCCGTTTGTCCATTTGTCCATTCGTCCATCTGTCCGTTCGTCCATCTGTATGTCCATCTGTCCGTTAGTCCGATCGTCTGTCATCGTATAACGCAAAGGCATTCGTCCGACTGCCGATGGGGAGTAGTAGTATTTGGAGGAGGAGAATGGAGGAGGAAAGGAGGAAGAAGGGAAAAGGAAAATGCCTTGTAGGTGAAACAGAGGACATGGAAAAGAATGATGATGATGATGGTGGTGGTGGTGGTGGTGGTGGTGGTGGTGGTGGTGGTGGTGATGATGATGATGATGATGATGATGATGATGAAGATGATGATAATGATGATGATGATGATGATGGCGGTGGGGAAGACACAAGAGAAATAGGAGGAAGAGAAAGAGGAGGAGAAAGAAGATGAGAAGGAAGAAAAAGAGGAAGAACAGATGGAAGAGGAGGAGGAGGAGGAGGAAGGAGAAGAAGAAGAGTAGGAGAGCGGGAGGAGGAGAAAAAAAAGAGAAGGAAGAAAGGAGGAAGACGGGGAACAAGAACAGGAGAAGGAGGAGCGGGAAGATGAGGATGAGGACGGGCAAATTAGTGGAGGAGGAGGCGGAAAAAATGATAATGGTCGTGAGAAGCATACCATGAAAGAGAAGAAGAGGGAAAACATGGACAGAGACGGAGTTAAATCGACCGCTTTCCATTTCCATGTTCGTCCTCTGCTTTTCCGCTGCAGCCGTGCGGCTCTGCCATCTGTTGTAGTCACGAGGCCGAAGAGTAAGAGGAAGAGAAGGAGGAGGAAGCAGAGGAAGCAGAGGACGAAGAGGAGGAGGAGATGGAGAAGGAAGTGACAGCCGAGTAACGGACAGAGGACATTGCTACGTATACATCCAGCGGAATGAACGAAACTACATGATTTCCGAATGATGGAAGAAAATCATGAAGATGAATGAGCATAAAAAGCAGTCAAAAATGTAAACAGCATGAACAACAGGAGCAAGAAACACTTCCTCGTCATGTTGAAAAGTGGATGACAATGAGGCTCTTAATTTATACTTGTCCATTTACTTTGGTGTTCCCACACTGGCACTGCCATGGGTACGGTGTACTGACGGATTTTAGTGATAAAATGTGACGGCATTCATCATGGAGGCGCTCCGTTGACCTCGGATTTTGACCCTACACACTGTACGCTGGGGTGACGAGAGAAATTCATGGCCCTGGCACTGCAGTCACGGCCCCTAATATATTATCTTAAGACTTAATGAGAAGCAGTTTCTTTCAAAACAAATTGAAGTTTAAAACAATCGGATACGACCTGCAATTTAAACAAATTAAATTATGATTTTATTCAGTCTTTTTCTTTAAGTTTAAATTGATTGCAGTTAATTCTCTGCAATTTTATATTTAAAAGGCATAGATCATAAACTTCTCTTTTATCTATGTATACTATGACTAACCCTTAAAAATCGCCGGACCCTGGGCATTTGCTCCTCATGCCCGTCCTTTCGACAGCCCTGACGCCACATAGATACATACATACATACGTACATACATACATACAATGTCATACATAGGCCTACAATCCTACATACATACTCGCATAGACGTATACATGCAATTCCACGGTATCAACGATTGGATAGCAAGACGTTGATGCCTAGAGAAGAGTGATCACCGTTGCAATCTGTTTTCTCCAGGTTGTCTTTCGTTTAAACCAAACCATTCCTCTTCTCTCAATTTCAGACCAATCCTCACAAATTCATTTTCATTCTAATTAGAAAACGTGTCTACTCCGTTGAAAACTCCGCTACACAGTATACAATCTCCCTCTGTGTATGTGTGAGTGTCTTCACATGTCTGTGTGCTTGTGTGTGTGCGTGTCTGTCTTCAATCAATGTCTCTGCTTTGCTCGTTAACCATCTGACACTGACATTAACAGATAGTTGTCGATTGTCGTATAATAGATGAGCCCCGTATAATGTGAAGGAATTATGCAGCGGTCAGTGTGTGGATGGGGGTCTTGACCATCATGGCAACTTTCGATCTGACCATACGAATCGGACACTACCTAACATGTGGGGGGAGAGGGTGGAGGATTCTTAGTTTATCTGCTCGTTTGGTTCTATACAGCTGAGAAACTAATTTTTATGTATAGTGTCGCTTTTTGTGCGTGCATACGTTTCACACCATTTCACCATCCCATTCTCGTCGCCAACAACATGTAATGTTTAACACTTTATTCGTTCATTATACTTTTACAGCACCTTATCCCATTACAACCATCTGCGTTTTAATGGCACTTGAATCATTATGAGTAGAGTAGTAGAGGTCATTGCAGCAAGCTCGGACATTTGACCAATACAGCCTTGACCTTGGCCCATTCGACCAGTACGGCCTTCACCTTTGACCCATCTGACCTATACGGCCTTCACTTTCGTCCATTTGACCAATACCAGCCTAAAAAATTGAGTGCCCGCGCAGTTTGACCAATACTATGCTTACTTTTTTAATTAGACGTCCGGCGTAAAAAAGTAAAAAAAATTTTTCTCTGGCGTATATAAAATGACTGAAAAAATGGAATATACGGCTCGACCTAAAGACGAGATATCCCAATATAAAATGGACTACTCATCGTATAATCTGAAAGAATTACGACAAATTCCTAAACAGAGAGGACAAAGAGGATACTCGAGTTTGCGAAAAGCGGAACTCATAGCGTTCATATCGCAGGGAGATCGACTAGGCGCTCGGGCTCAGGTCAACAAAACACCCGCGCATACTCCCGCCACTGTGCGAGAATTGCGAGAAATTGCAAAAAAGAGAGGTGTGCGAGGATACTCGAGATTAGCAAAAGCGGAACTTACGGCATTCTTGACTACTACTTGGAAATTTTTGCATCCGGGGAAAAATAAAATAGTTTTTTCGGATTGGCTGACTAGCGAGATTAGTCGGCTACCTCCGCAAATAAAACCGCCCATTCATAGGTTCAAACTTCGAGAGACTGCGACGGCTATCAAAGGGTTTACAAAAAGATACACGATCGATGGCGACAGCAGGATCGATGTTGCAACTTTTCTCAAGGCTGTAAGACCGCAGGTAGTTAGGCTGCTAGCGAAAAATCGCGGGGTAAAAGTTCAACTCGATCTCATGTGCGTAATGGAGAAAGTAGATATGAAAACCGGCGAAGTAGTAACAGCTGAGCCTAATTTCAAATCAAAGAGTGATATTATTTTAGAAGCAACCGATGTGAGGGAAATATATACCAACGCAGCGGATAAAATTAAGGAGAGCATGGCAAGTTTTCAGATGCGGGGGAGTAATTGGAGATTCAAAACCGTTTTGAAGTTGGATATCGATACAGTGGTATATAAACCATTGAAAGGTAGTTCCTACATTCCACTTCCAGATTATTTAGCGAATAAAAAGGCTATTATTAATATGAAGAACAAAGATGTTGAATGCTTCAAGTGGTGTGTAGCGAGAGCTGTAAACCCCGTTGAAGAACATCCGGAGAGAATTACGAAAGAATTAATTAGAAAGTCTGAGAAACTCAATTGGCCCGGTATCGAATTCCCTGTAGCAGCGGATGCTAATGTGATAGGTAAATTTGAGAGAAATAATAATATTAGTATTAATGTTTTTGGTTACGAGAAAGATGTGAATGTATTCCCACTATATATATATCAAAGCATGAGAATGATAGGTGTGTAGATCTATTACTCATTTCTGATGGAGAAAAGAAGCATTATTGTTGGATCAAGAATTTCAACAGACTGATGGCGGTGAAAACAGAAAATACTACTACATCAATGTACTATTGCAAAAGATGCTTGATAGGATTCAGTAGAAAAGAATCGCTTCACAAACATACTGAGTACTGTTCGCAGCAGGACGCCCAACGAATAGAACTTCCGGAGTCTGGGACTATGCTAAGTTTTACACATTATTATAGAAAGATGCGTGTACCGTTTGTGTACTTTGCCGACTTTGAATCGTTCATCAAACCTATCGGTACATGTCAACCCGTTCCTAGCACGTCTTACACCAACAAGTATCAAAAACATACGCCCAGCTCGTTTTGTTATCATTTGAAATGCTTCGACGATGAAGTTTATTCCCAAGAGCCGGTGCGTTTTACAGCTGAAAACGAAGACGATGATGTTGCTCAGTTATTCATAGACTCTATCGAGGAAAATGTAAAACGGATATACAACCAGTTCAAATTCCCCAAGAAGATGATATTCGGCAAAACTGAACAGAAATGTTATGATGAAGCTGTCAACTGCCATATCTGTGGGGGAGAGTTGCGTGAAGATCGAGTACGAGATCACTGTCATTTGACTGGAAAATTTAGAGGTGCCGCTCACAACCTTTGTAATCTGAAATACAAAGTTCCCAAGTTCTTCCCTGTCGTATTTCACAATTTGACCGGTTATGACAGCCATTTATTTATCAAGAAATTACGAGGTGAACACGGCGAGAAAATCAAATGCATTCCCTGCAACGAAGAAAAGTATATCTCATTCAGCAGAGAGGTCGTCGTCGATAAATTTGTCGACAAAGATGGAAAAGAGAGAGAGAAGTCAAGCGCGAATTACGTTTTATTGATAGTTTTAGATTCATGCCCTCGAGTCTCGACGCGTTATCGAAAAATCTTCAGAAAGATCAGTGCAAGAATTTAGGGAAATATTTTGAGGGTGAGAAGCTGGATCTTTTACTCAGAAAAGGCGTTTACCCATATGATTACGTCGACGGTGTTGAAAAATTAAACGAAACCGAATTACCATCGAAGCATGCCTTCTATTCAAAACTAACCGATTCGGGCATCAGCGAAAAAGATTACGCGCACGCGAAAACGGTATGGGACAAATTTGAATGCAAAACATTACGCCAATATCACGACTTGTACAATTTATCGGATGTTCTATTATTAGCGGATGTCTTTGAAAACTTTAGAGACGCCTGTATGAAGAACTACAACCTAGATTCCGCGTGGTATTATACTTCGCCCGGACTTGCTTGGGACGCGGCGTTGAAGACGACTGGTGTAGAGTTGGAGTTGTTGAATGACTACAATATGTTGCTGATGATCAAGCAGGGAATACGAGGAGGCGTCAGCACGATTTCACATCGATACGCGAAAGCGAACAACGAGTACATGGGAGAAGCTTTCAATCCCACCCAGCATTCGGTATTCATTCCATACTTGGACGCGAACAACTTGTACGGATGGGCGATGAGCAAGCCGCTACCAACTCATGGGTTTGAATGGATGAACGATGACGAATTGAATGATTGGAGAAACATTACCGAACGAGATGGAGTGGGATGTGTGTTAGAAGTCGACTTAGAATATCCGAAGGAATTGCACGACCTGCATAATGATTATCCTCTAGCTCCGGAGAGTGTAAAACCCGCGGGATCGAATGTCGCAAAACTCATTCCAAACTTGAACGATAAAAAGAAGTACGTCGTTCATTACGGAAATTTAAAATTGTACGAACGTCTCGGATTGAAAATCGTAAAAATACACCGGGGAATAAAATTCGTGGAAAGTGCCTGGCTGAAAAAGTATATCGATCTGAATACCAACCTGAGAACGAAAGCTACGAACGATTTTGAGAAAGACTTTTTCAAGCTGATGAATAATAGCGTTTTCGGTAAAACAATGGAAGCTATCGAGAATCGAGTTGACATACGATTGGTGAGTGATGAGAAGGAAGCTATCAAGCTAGTCGCGAAAACTAATTACGACAGACGAACTATTTTCGATGAAAACCTCATCGCCGTTCACATGAAAAAGACCAAGTTGTTTTACAACAAGCCGATATATCTAGGGATGTGTATATTAGACACCAGTAAGACGCTCATGTATGAATTTCATTATAATTACATCAAGGCCAAGTACGGAGATAGGGCCAAGCTATTATTCACCGATACCGATTCTTTGGCGTATGAAATTAAAACGGAAGACTTCTACAAAGATATTTCCCCCGACGTCCAAAGTATGTTCGATACTTCAGACTATCCGAGAGATCACCCGTCAGGTATAGAATCCGGCGTTAATAAAAAAGTGGTTGGTATGTTCAAAGACGAGGCCGCGGGAAAACAGATTGAAGAATTTGTCGGACTGCGATCCAAGTTGTACTCTTACAAGATGGCGGGTGAAGACTACAAGAAATGTAAAGGAGTGAAAAAGAACGTCGTCAAGAAATCAATCACTCATGCAGATTACAAAGACTGCGTGTTTACGAAAAGACAACAGTCGAGAGCGATGAACGTCATTCGATCCTATCGTCATGAAATTTACACCGAAGAAGTAAATAAAATAGCTCTGTCTGCCGACGACGACAAAAGAGTAATAATGGACGACGGGATCCATACCCTAGCCTATGGACACTACACGCTGAAAACTAAAGAAAATAAAGAATAATTTACACTAATATAAAATGGATGCGGTAAAAGTGTGTACCAAATGCAAAATAGAAAAAAGGTTGGACGAATTTCACAAAGATCATACGCAAAAGAACGGAAGCTATCCGAGCTGCAAACTTTGTAAAAATGCCAAAGTAAAGGAGCTTGCGCACAAATACGCAAGACAGGAAAATAGGGAGACAAAAGACACAAAAGTTTGCAGTCGGTGTAAGGTAAATCAGAACATATCGGGATACGACAACAATCGATTTCAAAAAGATGGAAAGGCGAATGAATGCAAAAATTGTAGACATAAATATTATCTCGCCTGCGTAGAAGCCCGAAAGCTCGTTAGTTTGTAAAACATCTAGATGAAATATTAAAATGAGCTATACAACTGTGAAAAATATAAATGTCGAAGGCGTAGTCCTCCCGAATCATCCGTTGACAAATTTTGAACTACTAGATGCCGCGAAAAAGCTCAATATCCCTAATTTCCGGGGAGTATTTCTCAGAGACGAGCTGCCGAAGAAACCTAGCCGGAATGAATGTGGGATATTGAATCTAGACGATTCTAATGGAACTGGCTCGCACTGGGTCGCTTTTTCAAAGAACGGCAAGGACAAAATATATTTCGACAGCTATGGCCTGCCCCCTCCTACGGAACTGGTAAAGTATTTACAGAGTCCCGTATACTACAATAGCGAACGCGTACAGCCCGACAACGAAGTGTTTTGCGGTCATTTATGCCTGCACGTCCTGAAAAAAACATGTAAAGATGGGGTGACTTTTCAAGAAGTTATAAATAGCCTGCATTAAAAATTATTATATGTAAAAAATGCCTGTTGATAAATTTGGACATACAGATTCAGGATCTACGCAAAGAGTAATTGCTGGGGGAGTTACTGAAAGTCAAGTAAATAGTACCTTTCTAAGGCTAGATGGAGCAAACCCAGCGACCGGCGATCTAAATATGAGTGGCCATACTATTAGAGGTCTACCTACAACGAATACAACGAATACAACGAATACAGCGAATACAGCGAATACTCCGGAAGCGGGAATAGATGAGGCTATGAGTCGGGGGCAAGTAATAGATTTACTGCAGAATCACGACGACGTCCCGACCGACAATAATCATTTGAAGAATAAGAAATACGTCGATGAACAACTTACTTCGAAAGGGGCGGCGGTAGTAGGACCCGCGGTTAGCGCTTACAGTTCAACTCAACAGGCTATACTCGCTAGATCTCACACTGCAGTTACTTTTGACGTAATCAGATGCGGTACCGCAAAACACGGTATTGAACAGGGTATCGGAACGACTTCTTACTTCCCCAGTAAAGCCGGGTACTATATCGTTTCGGCGTACATAGAATTTTGTAACAATAGTAATACCGCGTATGGCACCGTCCACCTGTATAAAAATGGGGCGCCGTACATGCAAATTGCGGGCGGAGGGAGCACGACAGGTTCGCAAAACCATTCAATCGGTAGTAACATAGTTTTTCTAGACGAGTTCGATTACCTCAGCATACACGCTTTTTCATCCATCGCTACGAACATTTTGTGTAGGGACTTTTCGGCGGTATTCTTACGGCCCTAATTAATAAAAATTATTTTATTCAAAATGCCTGTTGATAAATTTGGACATACAGATTCTGGCTCTACGCAAAGAGTAATTGCTGGCGGTGTTACGCTAACTCAGATGAAGAATGCTTTTCTAATGCGAGACGGAAGCAACAGCGTTACTGGAGATATAGATATGAAAGGTCATCATCTCGTTGGTTTGCCGACTGCTTACCCCGTTGTGGGTAACGACAATAACGCCATTAGTTTAGCTCAAGCTACAGCCCTAGTCGTCGATAAAATCACTAATACCGCCGAGCCAACCAGCGATAACCATTTAGCTAACAAGAAATACGTCGACCGGTGGGTTGCTTTTAAAACAGCGGATATCGCTACGAGAGATTACGTTTCGGGTATGAGGGTATCTCCGGGTAATCTAGTGAGAAATACGACGAGCGGTATTACATATAGGTTTGAAGGAACGGCTGGAGCTATAACAGCGGCGCCGGCATTATCCGCGAATTGGAGACCTACAACCGGACCGGCTATTTGTGTGTTGAGAGAGGATGACGGGGGAGCATCCACAATCGTAATCGTAAGTGGTGGCGCATTCTCAGGCACATATGCAGCGCATGGTGGTGCATTCTCAGGCGCATATGTAATGCATCATCAATTAACGGGCGTTGCTATCAATACGGATTCGGCGTATACGACGTCCTTGAGCTTAATAACTATTCCTCGTACGGGCGTATATCGACTTGGCGGATTCGCGAATTTCTTGATAGGATATGATAGTCCGGGCGAAAAAATAATCGGAATTGCGTATGTCAAAGACGAGATACATAGTAACGAACTTTTTGAATACTTGGCCGGCGGATCAACGGTTGGCAGCAGAATATCGCTCGTATTACCAACCGCCGCCATATTTTTCAACGCCAACGATAAGCTCGGTATGAAGGTATATTCCGCCATATCCGGAAACAGTCCAACAGCCGGTCGCCTTCTTCTCATGGCCGGAGCCGGATTGCAGGTCGAGTTTTTGTACTAGGTAGCCGTAGATACCTATCGTTCATATACGCGCGATAGGTATCTGTAAGTCTCATTATTCTTCAGCGTTATCTTTCTTCAATATACCACGCTCATTTTCTGCCCATCCGATTGAAACCTCAGTAACTTGTCTGAAATCACCACTGCGTACGCTTCCGTATTAGCCGGCGGCGCCGTATTAAACGTGCCTTTGATCTGGATATCGACCACCGATGACTTCAGACGCTCGGATTGCTTGCTCACGTCAAACACCATAATCGGAAACAGATCTTTGAAATCCGAGGGTGTGATATTGCATTGTGTCATTAGTTCGTCCATTCCATAGTATTTTTCACTGAACGCGGCTGCTGCTCGGTACACCCGCGAGAATTGTTGATTCGAAAATGATAGATTATAGTCGACAACTGGATATCGGTCCTGGTTCATCATCACGAACATGTTTTTGAGATCGCAATGATTGAAAACTGATGGATTTTGTTCTTGATCGCCGCTTTTGTCGGTTTGAAAACCCAAGATGATGTACCTAGGCTTCTCAGGTAATGTCTTGACGCTAAGTCGCCAGCTAAAATTAGTCGACTGTGCGACGGAGGTGGTATCGCATTGACGGGCTCTGTACGCAACTGGCAACGACGCTTTCGACTCGATCGTTTTGTACAATTGCATCTTCTCCATATCCGCCGGAATAACGTGCGGCATGAACCACGAGATTTTATCCAGCCTGACTTTCCCTGCGCCCGCAGCGGCGAGTCTAAAAATTGCGTCATCATCGGCTTTACGAACCAGAGTTAGCGTATGTTTCACACCAAAAACAACCTTGTCGTAATCATCGCAAAATCCGAAAATATGCTTCAATGGAACAACAAAGCTAAAAGTACCTTTGGCATTTGGTTTTTGAATTATATACGACTGTCTCACGGCGAAACCTTGATTATTCGCGATAGCAGCCGTCGCTCCGCTGTCCTTGTACCACAACTGATTCAAACCTTGAGCTAGTTGAAAATCATTCGGGTATTTGAGTAATCCGAGCATCGTCGTTGCTTGACCTGGGTGAAATAACGATTCAATTTCCTGATTCGACAGTGAATACGAAATTTGACTGAAAAGATGCATGAGCCCATTATTCGTAAGAGTTGCTTCATCGGCATTAACGTAGAAGGTGTTGTCCGCCTTCGTCAATCTACCCTCGAATAGCAGGTAAGATTCTGCCGGATGACAAAATAGATCTTGAAGTTCGATGTTTATTCTAATCTCGCCGGAGGTGTTTAGATTCGCCCCCGATATCGGCTCATACTCGTACCATTCGTAGCGTTCGACGCTTTCATCGCTCAATGGTTGTTCGGTAAATCTCAGAATATCAGATGATTGCATTTTTACTACTACGCGATAATATTTTTTACGCGACCTTCATTCCGGCGCCGTTTAGCGAGCGTACTAAATCTTGTATCGATATGGCGCCGTTCTTCTTCAGGCCATCGCCCATCATCAGATTATTAATATTCGAGGTCAACCCGACGCTGCCTACGCTACTCAGCCGATCTAAAATTTGTCTAGTTTCTGGCGTAATTTTCTTGGGGGTGGGAGTAGGAGCAAACAGTTTAGTCACTGCTTTGTCCACTAATCGTTTACCAGCGTCGATTGCGGTTGTTTTCCCAACATCGATGGCCTTTTTTCCAATTTCTCTCGCCACGTCTTTACTCGCGCTGAGAGCGGTCGTTGCTAATTGTTTGGCGGCGTTCGACGTAACTAGTCGTTTGAAAAATCCCGAGATTGTATCGAATATTCCCGATCCTCCGATAACCTATTGTTTTCTATACCTCCTTCTATTAATGACGTGCATTTTTTCTGCATTTTACAATGCCATCATTATATTTTTGTAGGCATCATTACTCAGCACTTCCTGCCTCAATAACGCGTCGCACATCGCCACGATTTCGTTTCTCACGCCGGTATTGCCTGCTTTGAAGCTTTGAAATCGTAGTTCTAGCTGTTTCGCTAATACGTTTGGATCTTCGGAAATAACGATTACACCGCCCACGCCTTTACCCACCGCATTACGAGTCCTCTTTTCCCATATCGGCTTGATAATTTCTCTATATTTGACGCTCGAAGATGCTTTCGGTTTGTTGGGATTTTTTGGCTGTCTGATAGCATCCGACGCGAGTAGAATCTCGGCGTAATCGTCTCTATCATTATTATCGTATATCGACGTGTTCGGCTGTTTCATCGTCAACAACTCCCAAAGCCCCGGTGTTCCGCTATACGTCTTATTTCCAACCGTCACATCGTCTCCTTGAATAAAAATCGGAGTATCGCCGATGTAGAATTGACCATTTTTTGATCGTATTCCGAACGTCGTGTCTACGATTTTTCTATCGGAGGCGTATTGATGAAGGTACTTGGTGGCTACATCACCTAATTCTAAAGTTCTAATATCCTCGGTCGGATCGTCACTATACGCTTCTATCGAGGGATACTGTGGAAATTGAACCTTCAACGACGCGGGAAGCGTTTGTAGCGCGTTTGATGTGGCTATCGAATTTTCTTTGATGGCGGATAGTAGGACATTCTGCTCTTTGGAAATTGCGGATTGCGAATCGACGATAGGCTTGTACAGCTTGGTTAATTCTTGTTGCAGCCCCGAAACCCCCAATCTCTCCGATAAAAAGTTCTGTTGAATATTCTTCTTGGATTTCAGAAACTCTTCGACTATGAAATTTCTTTTCGCCGGGTCATCTATCTTTAGAAACGACATTTTTAATAAAAAATTTAATGTTTTTCGACGTGTTTTTCTACATGTTTTTCGACATGTGTAAAAACACAGGTTAGACGTATTTTCCGACATAGCGACATAGGTCTACATAGGCCTACAAAACTCTACATGATTTCATACATGTTCGCGTTAGTCGTCTTTCTCACAGATTCGGTATTTTTCTCAAACATGCTTTGAAAGGACTGCCTGACTTCTTCTCTTCCTCGGTCGATGAGAGATTGTTTCGTTTCCTCGTCCATCGCAGCTGCCGCAACTTTCGACTTACTTTTAATTTCTTCTTTCATGCCATTGAATTTTTCAATCTCGCTTAGAATCAGAGAATATTCCTCATCTGAAATGTGATCATCCACGAGTGCTTTTGAAATATGGTCGCTGATCGTGTTGAGCTTCGCATCAGCTAGCGTTTTGATCTTTTCATGCTTCTCCGCCTTCAGAGCGAGCTTTTTACAGATTCGGCTGCCAATTATACTCAATAGCCCCGCACCTAGCGCTGTCCCTTCCATAGCAATAGCGATGGGAGCCGCAATTATGGTAGCTAGTACGCCGATTCCCGAAATTCCGAGCCCCATCGTGACCACCATGAGGAAGCTGTCTACTACGCCGATTACGCTTACACTTCTATGGTACTTTTTACTCAGCGTTGCTCTTTTGTCTCGTTCTTGCTCGATCTCCTTTTTGATTTCGCTAATCTTTTGAAGCCGATACGTTTGTGCGGACCCTGCGGCTATTTGTATTTCACCTTCTGGCGCAGAGGGCGTTATATTTGTTAGGTTTGGATAGAGTTTGATGCCTTCGTATTCCATTCTTTTATTTATTAGCAATATATATTTTTTTACCGTTGATAATTTACACAGCATAGCGAATCTCCTTCGTTTATCGTTACTGCCGAATCGGAGTTGTTTTGAATGGAAACTATGATATCATCGACCACATCTTCTGAAATCACTCCGTCTAGTAGACTGCATCGCCGTTCTTTGATACTCTGTCTGAGGGAAACGAGGCAAAGTCCTGCTCCATTTCTACACCGAGTCCAAGCCTTAGCGTATTTGCTGTCTTTGGTTGTATCGTGATATCATTTTGCGCGAAAATCTCCCATCGCAGACCTCCTAGTTGTCTTACTGGGGTGCGAGTAACACCGCTCGTAATCTTCCAAAAGACTGAAACGGGCTGCGTTCTAACCTCTACCGGTCTAGTTGGTTTAGTTCCAAATTTGTGTATTGGTCTCGACATTTTTTAATAGAATAATTTATAATATCATGCCGAGAATCGGAATGTTTTGAAACGGAGAGTTGGGGCCCAACAAAAGTCCTTCGCCTCTAGCATAGCCCGTCCCTGTTTTCATGTACAACCCGGATGCCGTTATTGAGCTACCTTTTTGCCACGGGGACAAGTACAAACCAGATCCGGCTGGTCTTATTTTGCACGCTATGTCACCTTTCTTGACATACATTACACCCGAACCGCTGATTTTGTCTACAATCTTAGTAGTTGCCGCGGAGCCGAGACCACTTAGTGCTCCCATCGCCAAACTTGGCAGCGCATTAGACAGAAGGAACCGTCCCGCTGTCGCTAGAAACGGAAGTATAGCGCCTATGAATCCACCTTCGACTTTCTTGTTGTTCTCCAATTGCGTTTTACTCATTTTAATAATCATGCCAGTTCCTTTTTGGTAGGCTGCGGCCATTTTATTGATTTGCGCCTGGGTGAGAGCCAAAACGTGTTCGCCATTCAAATCATCGTGCGATAGTTTGATACTCACGCCGCTCCCCGCTTGAAGTGATCTTTTAATTTTGTCTTGTTGCGCTTCTGAAATATTAACTTTTACGCCCGTGTAACGATTCATTTTATTAATAAATTACAAAAACTTTCAAACTTCCCTGATGTGAAATCGAATCGCCAATTCTTCACCTCGAAGATTTAGTAGGTTCCCATGTTGGTCTGTGAGCCTCGTTTCCATCGTTAAAATTGTAGACAGCAAAATCGGGAGATATATTAAATTATGCGGCACTTCGATAATTTTGTAACCCGGACCTACGTTTGGGAAAAAAGAATATATCACGTTTTCCGATGCTCCGTTAGTGTACGAAGACCCAATAATGCTGCTGGTCACTTTTAGGCTGCTTACACTCATGATATTTACCAAGTCCTCCGATTCGTTGTATCCGCCCGAATAGATCCATCTGTTGAAACCTAGAACCTTTCCAATCGAATTCTTTGGCGTAAAGTCAACCATATAATCTGCTTCTATATTTACCACAGACCTCAGGGTGTTGGTGTTTGGTGCTATTGAGATACAGTATTTTCCATTTACTCCATCGAAATGTCCATTCCCCTTCATGACTCTCTGTATATATTCGTTGATATCCGTTATTTCATAGCAGCCCTCTGGAACTTCAATGTTTACCCATTCTGTGTCGGAATTCGGCGAATACCTGAAGCCGTTGTTTGTCGCATCGATATTAGGAAAAGAATAGTACGTCTCGAGGGCAACTAAGGCCATTTCATATTTCTTATTCTTCTCCAATTCGAGTAGTGGATTAAACTTCGTTCTGATTCGCGTGCTCTTTTCGCTTAGAAAAATGGAAAATGATGTTTTTGGTTCCGTGTTACAGGCCGTCTTTTCCGTGTTTTCCGATATCTGTTTGAGAAGCGATGATTCCATTTTTACTATACAATACAATTTTACAATGGCGGATCCTCGATTATATAAAATTCGTCGAGCCCGCTTCGGTATTTACCATTGTACTTGTCGCTAGTCAGGTCTAAAACCACGAATCCATGAGGTTGTTCCCATACCGTTTTGCATAGTTTTCTAAATTCATTTTTCGACATGTCTGTACTCACGTGATCGTTGTAAATATGATTACAATTTTTCAGGTCTTGTTTGAACAGGCAAATAAAGTTCGCATTTTCTCTGATTGTTTGGCGCGGTAATTTGAAATAATTCTGGGCGAGGTAAAAACAATCTACATTACTATGCCTCCCCCGATTATAATACGTTTCGCATTTGTTTTGTTTTTCTAATTGAAGATCATCGAAAATCATCAGGTTCTTCTTTTCGGCGCTCAGATCTCTCGGGTCTGGTACATCGTCGGCGCTCTCAAAGAACTTGGCAATTATATCGGATTTAGCGTCTATGTTTTTTGCTATTTCCTCCATAACGAGGTCTGGCGACGCATTTCGGCCCACGATTTCATCTCGGTGGTCGAACAACCAAACGATCGCTTCTTTCGGCAATTTTTCTTCGTATGCTTTTTTAATAATGCGATATTCCGGTTGAAACAGAGAAGTACCGAATACCTGCAAGTTATTATAATCCAACCAGTCTGGCCTGAGTAAAAGATTGAGAAGAAGCGTCGTTTTTCCACACGCCGATTTCCCAACTATCAAACCGCGTATGCTTTTGGGTAACAACGGATTATTGAATCTTTTCGAGAGCGCTGTGCCCCAACTCATATCTCTAATCTCCATTTTAAAAATATATATTATTAAAAACGAAATGTATTGCGTAAAATGTAAAAAACAGACCCAGACGACAGATGTGCAGAACGCCGTGGCTAATAATGGGAGATCGATGCTCAGAGGTGTTTGCGTCGTATGCGGGAAAACAAAAACTCAATTCGTGAAGGCGTCTGCTATTGTGCAAGGCGGAGATCTAGTTAGTTCACTGAACGCTGCCACTAGCAACATTAAATTACCTTGGGCCAAGTTTGCTGGTGAGGTACATTTGCCAGGCCATCAGTTTACTGGTCCCGGTACTAGACTAGATTTGCGTCTGAATGCCAACGAAACCCCCAAAGATTGGAGCAAACCTATAAACAGGGTAGATAGCGCGGCATATATTCACGACCTGGCCTACAATCAACACACTGATACGGCTTCTAGGAATGTCGCTGATAGAGCAATGATAAACCAGCTGAATAATATACCTAATCCAAGCTTGCGGGAACGCGTAGAGAGGGCGATAGTAAAACCTATTTCATCCGCTAAAACGAGTCTCGGGCTAGGTTTAAAAAAAGCCTAGAATTACAGCAGGACCTGAAATGGACTAATCAATTAGCGAATGAATTACACAAACCAGTAGTGAGAAATTTTAGGACGAGGCGGGTCCGTGTTGGCGGGATTGACCAGATTTGGGCGGCTGATCTAATCGACATGCAGGCTTTCGCTAGAGATAATGATGGCGTGAAATTTCTATTGACCGTTATAGATGTGTTTTCGAAATACGGATGGATAGTACCATTACATGACAAGAGTGGGAAGTCTACAGCCGATGGTTTCGTGAAGATACTCGGAGGTGGTCGACAGCCAGTCAAAGTTTGGTGCGACAAAGGGAAAGAATTTTATAATAAAAATGTAAAGAATTTAGTCGAGTTGTATTCTACCGAGAACGAGGGCAAAAGTTGTATCGTAGAAAGATGGGTGCGTTCGATGAAAGATAAAATGTTCAAATACTTTACGGCTAATTCAACAAGAAGATATATCGATGTACTAGATGAAATGGTTAGTAATTATAATGAAACGAGACATTCCTCCATTAAAATGACCCCCGCGAAGGCTAGTATGAAAGTGAACGAAAAGACTGTATTTATGAATTTATACGGCGATGAGATTTCAGAGCCTATTACACCAAAGTTTTCAGTCGGCGATCGAGTCAGAATAACTAGGAAGAAGAGCATTTTTGACAAAGGATATATACCTAGATGGACAGAGGAGGTTTTTGTAGTATCTCAGGTTCAATATACAGATCCGCCAACTTACAAGATCATTGATTCTAATTCTGAGGAAATACAGGGGTCATTCTATGAGCAGGAGCTACAGAAAACAACTCAAGAAATATTTAGAATCGAAAAAGTGATTAGGAAACGCGGGAAGAAATGTCTCGTGAAGTGGTTGGGCTACCCAGACTCGTTCAACTCGTGGATCAATAACGAAGACTTGTTGACATTGTGAGACGATTATGAAAAATAGCCTATGTCGTGTTTGATATCGATAACGAAAGTGAATGAAAAGACTGTAGGCCTAATAGCGCGACATCGAATCAAAAACGTGACAAGAAATTAAAAGTGTGACAAGAAATTAAAAGTGTGACAAGAAATTAAAAGTGTGACACTTCTGTTTCTATGTCACACTTTTTACGCGGTGTTCCTAAAAACTGAACCTCTACTATAGCTGTAATAATTTGTACATTTTGATAAAACTTGGAAAACTTCAGTTTAGTGGACCGGAATCAGATTACTA
This sequence comes from Lumbricus rubellus, assembly GCA_945859605.1. Lineage (NCBI taxonomy): Eukaryota > Metazoa > Annelida > Clitellata > Crassiclitellata > Lumbricidae > Lumbricus > Lumbricus rubellus. The sequence goes on from OX243814.1 coordinate 17,613,065, forward strand.
TCAGCGTTGTAAATGGGACAGCGTACAAGCAAAGGAATAAAATAGTCTATCTCGCAATAATATTCTAAAATTTCTGTCGATAAATTCTCTTTTTTACGTTCGCTGTGTATTTAGCTTTGAGGAGGTGTTAATTGCGAGTCATAAAAATTAGGCCTATAGCCCGAGCGGCGCATAGCTTCGGCTAGCTGGTTTATTCAGCCGTGTGTGTAATATCGAAAGCGAAAACGAACTTAGCCTCTTCGCTGTGTAAACAACAACTAGACCGAGATCGTTCTACATATGTGCTGCGACTCCGCGAGTGTCTGTATCTGAGATTACAATAATAAACCAACGGTGTAAAATCGTTTGCGATATTGTAATCCCGTTCCTACGTCGTAGTCCACTCACGCCCCTGCATCACACAGGCATGAGTTGCCATTGCATTGACAATTAACGACGATGATCTCGTTGTCGATCAAACTAACATCACACGGGGGTGAGTTGCCATTGCGCCGACGGCGAACGTCGGTAATCGTGCGTGGACGTTGTTGGCGATCCGGCCGTGGATACTTGCATGGACATTCATCGTCGTAGCATTCGCGGTTGTGGGCGTCAATTACAACAATCAACTCCGATCTCCGCAGTCTTGTTGTATAATGAACCAAGCCGAGCTGCCTGGCGATTTTTCGTAATTCAGTTTTAGTTTTATTCGGGTAGACCATTTTTATTGGAATATCTTGTCTTTAAGCCGAGCCGGATATTCCATGAATATGAAAAAGTAAGGCTGACATTGGTCAATCTGCGCGGGCACTCAGTTTTTTAGGCTGGTATTGGTCAAATGGACGAAAGTGAAGGCCGTATAGGTCAGATGGGTCAAAGGTGAAGGCCGTACTGGTCGAATGGGCCAAGGTCAAGGCTGTATTGGTCAAATGTCCGAGCTTGCTGCAATGACCTCTACTATTATAGAATAATATACACCCGAATAAAAAGTCCATTACTCAATGCTGAGGTGGTCACAATATTATGTATAATCCTTCTCGACATGCATCGCTGATATATCGTGCAATATTCTTTAACGGCTAGTTAATGGTGATCGAGACATTATATTATGTTGGTGGCATGTAATGACCGGATGGTTATGGCTTCGTTATATCGCTCACCGAAGACCACATAGATCCCTTTTGAGTCACATTCAGTCATCAACTTATTATATCCGACATTAACTCCAATACCAGCTGCAGATGAAACCGTCATTTCCAAAGTTAAACATAATAATGTTTAACATTGGAAATGGTGGTACCTGCAGTTGTAGCTAATGTGATGCTCAATAACACTATTATTAATAATAATAATAATAATATTATATAATTTATATTATATAATATTATTAAGCATTATAACATCCGCTGTTATTGGTACCACTCGTAGCCTACCGGTGCGTTAGCTGCGATCTTGGCATATTCATCATTGCAATCATAATCATCATCACCATCCTCATCCACATCATAATCACCACCACCACCACCATCATCATCATCATCATCATCATCATCATCATCATCATCATCATCATCAATTCATCATCATCATCATCAACATTGTCATCATCATCATCATCATCGTCATCATCATCATCATCATCATCATCATTATCATCAATTCATCATCAATTCATCATCATCATCCTCATCATCATCATCATCATCATCATCATCATCATCATCATCAATTCATCATCATCATCATCATCATCATCATCATCATCATCATCATCATCATCATCACCATCATCATCATCATCATCATCATCATCATCAATTCATCATCATCATCATCAATTCATCATCATCATCATCATCCTCTTCCTCATCATTATCATCAACAACGACATCATCACCACGATCGTAATATTTTTTTCGTCTTCTTCTTCGTCGTCTTTTTCTCTTCTGCATTTCTATTTCTCCTTCTTTTCAGCAATAAAATCAACAAGACATAATTATCATGATCAGTTCATAAGTTAAGTCGATGTTTATTTTCTGTCTAATTATTTGTGATATCATCATCATCAATGATCATCATCATCATCATTATTATGTTCATAATCATCATCATCATCATCATCATCATCATCATCATCATCATCATCATCATCATCATCATCGTCGTCGTCGTCATCATCATCATCATCATCATCATGTTCATCATCATCATCATCATCATCATCATCATTATGTTCATCAGATCTTCTGCATTTTCGAGAGAGTGTACTTCAGTGCAGGTGTAGCCTCTCTTTCGTGCCAATACTGTGGCAGGTGCAAAACGTCTTTTCAAAGACCGACTGACAACGTAAACCAAAGCGAGGCGCAACACAACACGTGTCACGTGAGCCTCCTTTCAGCATAGTAGCCTCGATATGATTGCGTTCAAGGAAATAAAGCAAATCGACATCAGCCAAGAGAACATTCAGCCAAATTCATGGGGAAATTATTGTGCGAAAAAGGCGGCAAAATAATATTATTGTTTGGGTGGTAAAACGTTCTCGACCATTCCTGTCCTGTTGTCCTTTTGTCCTGTTGTCCTGTTTTCTGTTGTCCATTGTTGTCATGTGCTCGTCGTATAAAATCGTGCTGACATCACGTGCCTCTCATTCTGTCAAGTTAATGCCAGGCTACCTGGCGCTTCTGGGTCCAACGAGAGCGGTTTTATGAGCGGAGTCCAATATACCAACAGATAATGTTATACTGCGTAAGATGTAGGGAGGTCGTTTCTAAGAAACGAAGGTGGGGGTGTGGGGGTGGGGTTCGCTTTCCGTTTCTCAGAAACGACCAGGCTGTTACTCTGTCTTCCTGATCCGCTGCGGCGTAATTGATGTTAGCGACCAATTAATTATTGCTTTATTTCCAACTAATCTTTCTTGTCGAAGATAATTGAGATGCATGACTACATGTGTAGACGCTGCTGCTCACGTGTGTTATCTTCAGATAAGGTTTCTCATTCCTCAATTGCAGGCATGGTAATTCAGAAAGCTTTTTTCACGGGTCCGTTCAAATTCGTATTCTGTGGGAACAAGCAGACTGAGGTTTTGTGGGTCCAAATGGTCTGAGTATTCATTGGTTTCGCTTAATCTTCCACTGGATTCCAGCCAGGGCTGAAAGTGGTTTGGAAAAGTTGCCGGGTCTGACTTTGGCGGACGAGCCGACGCCATTGAGCCGACGACGACGATGAATGATGATGATGATGATGATGATGATGATGATGGTGGTGGTGGTGGTGATGATGATGATGATGATGATGATGGTGGTGGTGGTGATGATGATGATGATGATGATGATGATGATGATGATGATGATGATGATGATGATGATGATGATGATGATGGTGGTGGTGGTGGTGATGGTGGTGGTGGTGGTGATAATGATGATGATGATGGTGATGACGATATTAATGGTAATAATGACGATGATGGTTGTGATGACAATGTTTGTTTGTATGTGCACTTATTAAAGCGCCCCTTCAAGCTCTCACTACTCAGAGGCGCTCCCGAATGCAGAGCGGACACTGTATCGGAGTTTGACACCAAAGGGCTGAGCAATTGCAAGTGAAGGACTTGCCCAAGGTACTTACGCGGCGAGGTGGATTCGAACCTCGAACTTTCCGGCTCCAAGGCAACGACGCCGCCGCTACACCACCGCGCCCCTCAAGATGATGATGATGATGACGACGAAGATGACTGTGAAATCTATGAGGATGATGTTGATAGTGATGAACAATACATCACAATTAAGCTTATAAATAGATCAATTTTTCTGCAACCTCATTTTCAAAACCTGAACATTGCTGAACCATCATTCCTACAGACAGGTCTATACACAATAATATTACACACCATGCTGCTATAAATACCTAAAGGCAATACATGTATATGATGAGACCATAATATTATATAGTCGGCCAGACATAAGGCCAAACGATGTCACACTGTTTTCGTTTATTCTATGCTCCAAAAGCACGCTGTCCCCACTAAAAGCAAACTAATTCATCCTCACGCTATAATAGGAATTCCTATTACGTTACTGAAATACGCGTCTGATGATATTATTACATCTCATCTTCTATCGACGTGCGTGTTCGTGCGAAGTCTACACAAGTGAAATCATTCAACGCAGTTGGCGTCCGTAATTCCCCGAATAATTAAATTATTTTCCTATTCATCAAACGTTGCCATCCTTTCTCCGATCGAATTTGATGGCAATATAATTTTGGCGGCGATGGCAGAAGCAGCATCATTCTCAGCCAGCATCCCTCCATCATCACCATCATCACCATCAACATCACCAGCAGCAGCAGGACCAGCGTTGTCGGAGGAATTCTCTGCCTTCATCACAAGCAAATGGACTTCGGTATCTGAAGGTTTGGAGCAGCTCAGTCTCCCTCCGTGATTAATTCTTCCAGAAACCCTGACTGGCGCATAATCTTCGCCCCGGATTTCACGAAATCCACATGAAAACCACGGCAGGTTTGGAAAAAACACACGTGGACGAACAGAAAGACTCGGACAGACATATAGACAGACACTCAGACGTGGATATGGATACAGGGGAGGCTACGGGTTGACAGAGAAAAAGGTTCGGATCAGTGTTAATTGATGAATGAACGTTGGAATTGATTTATTGTGTCATATACGATGCATGGACGACGGTGGACGGACCATTGGACGGTGGATATAAAGTAGAGCGAAATGTCGCTTTTATACGTCGTTTCTGTCATGACATCCAATACATTCCTTCATTCTTACTACATGTATATTGCTCGAGATTTCGTCCTCAAACTCCGACTTTCTTTATGACTTTCTGTTGGCCTACGCTTCACTCCCTCCTCTGGCTGTCTTATGTCCGTCTGTCTGTCTGTCTCTCTGTATATCTCTGTCTGTATGTCTGTCGTTGAATACCAGGGCTAATGTTCGTGATACATGCTATACGCTCTGTTTTTCATTCGTCTGTTTCTCTGTTTCTGTTTCTGTCTCTGTCTCTGTCTGTCTCTGTCTGTCTCTCGGTCTCTGTCGCCGTTTCTGTTTCTGTCTCTGTCTGTCTGTCTGTCTGTGTGTGTCTCACTGTCTCTCTGTTTCTCTGTCTCTTATGTCTTGTTTATTACATATCCAACTTCCACGACCATTGCTCGACGAGCATTGCTCGTTATACCATGAACTGCAATCTGACAGAAACCTTCATTACCTGTCACCGACAGATCATTCTGTCTTTTGAGATTACTATCCCTGAAAAAATTTCACCAGTAGGCTATACAGTAAGTTAAGTAAACATACATGCACGCATAGTGATTATAATTATGCACACCTATAGACTACATACTAGATATACAGATTACATACTTACATATATATATATACATATACAGACTACATACTTACGTAGTTACACACATAGTGTCACATACATACGCTTACATGTAAAAATAATATTCGTTATATTTTTGGCAGGGAAAATTGCATAGATTATTTCAAGGCAGGTTCGACCAAATGACTAAAAACGGTCGTCAGTTTTTTCCGGTGAAATATAATTTTTTTTGCCTATCTGAGACCAAAAATGTTGCCCCCTTAGAAATTTTATGTATCCGCCCCCGATTTTTGTATGCACACGAAGATAGTTCTTCTACATTTCACCCAAGGCCGTAGACAGGGGAGTGTTTTGGGTGTTTGAACACCCCCCGAAATGGAAAATGCAGAAAAATCTATTGCATTTTCTATGAAATAAAGCCATGAAAACACCCCCCCCCCCCCAAATGAAATAATAGATTTAATTTCGATCCGAAAAATTGAAGTTGATGACTAAATAAAAAGGTCGTCAGAAAAGTTGTCAACTGGAAAATTTTCAGGAAATTCAGCCTCCCCAAAACTGAAATCCTGGCGGCGCCACTGAAAACACCCTCCGAAATAAAATCCTGGCTACGGCCTTGATTTCACCATACATGTTTATCAATATTTAGGCCCTTCTCACTTGGAAAGAAGAATATGTTCAAGATTACCTTTAAAACTGCACACATGCGGTTCTTTATCGAACCCGTATGTATACAAACTATACATTGTATACATTATACAGTATACACTGTTATACAGACGCCAAGTCTATTAGACGACCATGCATAGAACTGGTTTCTTATCCCATTGTATATCGCATAGAGCCCGAAAGTCGCCATATTATATGCACTGAAAACGTATAATTATCACCACCTGAACGTTTTATATTATCTGAAGATCACCTGCATATTATACATGTACATTGTACAACATGTACGTGTAACTATAACCGGTAACGAAGTAACCTTGTTGAAAGGCGAGACGAAACCACAGGCTGCAGCAGAGAGCTTGAGACCATCGTAACATACAGCAGCCGTTCGTTCATCACTGGGCCAAAGAAAAGGAGAAGATTCAGCAGCAGCAGCAGCAGCAGCAGCAACAGCAACAGCAGCAACAGCAACAGCAGCAACAGCAGCAACAGCAGTGGTGACTGGACTCAGGTGAGAGAGATTAGAACGGGATTTATGACCAACGACGAATCCAGCGGATAGAAACCACCGGAGAAGCAGCGAACAAATCCCAACTGATCTCCGGTTGTCTCTTTAGAAAGATTGCTATCTGTGTGTAACACTGTGTATGGTGTACAGCGTGTCGCCTTCTCGCCTGTGTCTCTCCCTTTGTCTGTCTGTCTTTGTCTGCTTAGACTATATATATATATATATATTGTATATTTTATATATTTTATATATTACAGTAGTCCATCTTTCTGCAGCTGTGACTTGCCGAGCAAATCCGGAATTTTATGCCATCTCGTTACGACGGATATTTGCTACGGTATACACGCTGCAAATCATGTTTCAATTAAGTACATAATATTTATTAGATGTCATACATATAGGCTATAGATATATGACATATGTATGTATAACATTGTATATATGATTATACATGTATATGCTGTGTACATTGTGTATATATTTATAGGCCCCTATATATATCGCATACATACACACTCATGATAAGCGCGTGATTCTGACACGTTGTATTGATTTTATATATATATATATATATATATATCAATATATGTATTTATTGATGCTAAGGGTAGGCTATACATATTATATACACAGGAATGAAGCTCCCGATGCGAATGTAACAAATCCTTACAAATCTCACACAGCTGACAACTACACATACCTACACACACACCTACACACACACACACACGCACACACACACACACACACACACTATAATATGCATACACAATACACTTCAGTGTGAATATATGAGTGCATATAATTCTATCGAAATGAAGTTCTTCGCTGTATCCATGCTGCTGCAGTGTTCTTGGAAGCGTTGAAAATGTTGAGTTATAAATACTCGTGCACTGCTGCAGACGCAGTGCCACTGCACAATGCACATGTCATGCCTACTCATCATTGCATCTGTTATAACAAACCATCCATCTCCATATATAAATCCGACTCTTTATTTAGTTTTATCTTTTTGGTCATACATATAAGAGCTGCGGGATTTTTCTACTGCAATGACAGTAAAAACTCTGCAGTGTGGACTCAACCCCAATTTCCCGCGTTACAAGGCGACCTTCTAACCATCCGGCTACCGTGTCTAATAAAATCGAGAATCATAGTGTGGACGCAATGTCTAGAAACTATAATTAGAATTGAAGACTTCACTTGGCTGCCAGAACTAAACAGAAACAGACGAATCCTTTCCCAGAGCGAAAGCAAAAATTGAATATTAAATTGTTCGATGCGGTAATATTTCTTCTAACATTGATTCTGTAAAGTCAACCCTGAACGACAATGAATGTTTGCCGTCCTTCCCATGCATAGCAGATTGATTTTAGATGCATTTCAATGTACCAATACAGCTCTACACATGTATATACTATCGCAGGAGTTGGGTCTTCAGGCATGTCTAGGACGACCTAAACTACAACAGGAATTGGATGCATTTAAATGTAACGCACTATACTATAGTCTTGTCTTCCCGTTATAATTATAATTTATCATTATGCATAGGTCCTAATGCTACTCGATTTGGTTTAAGTTTTAGGATTCCGGTGTTTCTCTATATTCATTATGTCAAGCAACAACCGTACCTATTAATTTGTATCATTATTATTATTATTATTATTATTATTATTATTATTATTATTATTATTATTATGATTTTTTATTAATATTACTATCATTGTTGTTGTTGTTGTTGTTGTCTATATCATCATCGTCGTCATCATCATCGTTTCATATTATAATTATCATTGGTGAAACTTGACCTTGGTTGGTATGGGTTGGCCTTAGCCTCGTTCCAGGCTTTAACCTCGACCTCGAAATATGTGGGTAACGCCCTCAGCTTGTATTTGTTTATTTGTGGCCGTTAGGTATACTGGTGGGACTGGACACTGGACAGGGTCATCCAGTGTATGGAAAGACGGACGGGAAATGTGGGGGGGGGGGCATGAACCGGAGACATCGGAGATGTAACGTGAAGACAGTTGTGTGGGAGAGCGTTGGTGACTGCGTCATAGTGGCTGCAGGTATGGAATCAAAAAAGAAGACATGGAATGGAAAGAAGGGAGACACTGAATGGGAAGAAGGGAGATATGGAATGGGAAGAAGGGAGATATGGGATGGAAAGAAGGGAGACATGGAATGGAAAGAAGGGAGACGAAATAAGAAGAAGGGAGATATGGAATGGGAAGAAGGGAGATATGGGATGGAAAGAAGGGAGACACGGAATGGGATGAAGGGAGACATCATGCCTCAGACATGGAATGGAAAGAAGGGAGACATGGAATGGGAAGAAGGGAGACGAAATAAGAAGAAGGGAGATATGGAATGGGAAGAAGGGAGATATGGAATGGGAAGAAGGGGGACATGGAATAGGAAGAAGGAAGACACGGAATGGGAAGAAGGGAGACAAGGAATGGGAAGAAGGGAGACAAGGAATGGGAAGAAGGGAGATATGGAATGGGAAGAAGAGAGACACGGAATTGGAAGAAGGGAGATATGGTAAGGGAGAGGAAGCTGGAGAGACGATATAAGCACTTCATCGTTTTTATCCAACATCGTTGTCGTCTGACCTGAATCTGGTTGCTGTGTGTTTACTTGAGAGGAGGAAGCGAAAGAGGATGCATCGATTTATTGCAGGCGATATTATTCACAGGAGACGCATACGTCACTCGGCTCTGTATGAGAGAGACAGAGAGAGACAGACAGACAGACAACGAGAAAGAGGGGCGAGACAGGCAGACAGACAGACAGCGGCTGAGACATAAACAGACAAAGTCAGACAGACAGACAGACAGACAGTTTGACAAACAGAAACAGACAGTTTGACAACTAGAGAAAAACGAGAGAGTCAGAGAGACAGAAAGAAGCACAGACAGACAGATAGAGACAGATAGACAGACAACGAGAGAGAAGCGAGACATACAGACAGCGACAGAGACATCAACAGACAAAGACAGACAGAGACGGACAGAGACAGATAAACAGAGGACGGTGTCTAGACTGACATGCAGGCACAAGATATTTAGGCATTGAATTTTAGGCATTATTTAATACAGCAGACATTGGCAACTCCGTGAAATTATCGTAGACAGAAAATCTCTTATCGCAAAGAACATTCATCAAAACGAATCCATGTGGGTCTATAAGTCTAATATTCTGTGGGGCTATTATAGCAAGTGAGAATTATTACCACAAACTTACCACCAATAATATTGTCAATTGTCATAGCTATGCTGTCCTTCTCTGTGACGATTATTCGCGATTTTATTCTAACTTTTCTAAGTGCATGTTGAGCGAAATTAGTGAGCGGTAATGAAGTTTTTTTGGGACCAGCTAACGTTGAAAAGCTCGCAAAATATGTATTTGATGTCAAAGTTCGAATTCAGCATCTCTATTACTTCTTCATCATATAAATGGAATAGATTGACTGCTGCTGCTGCTGCTGCTGCTGCTGCTGCTGCTGCTGCTGCTGCTGTTCTCCTTCCAGCACTTATCGAATGTTCATGTATGCTCTTGAACTACACGCTACAAACACTTCGCCAATGACATCATCACCCAACACCCGACTGTCTCCCCCAGTGTCCCATAATGTTTCAGTGTACATGTGCGCCAGCCGACAATTCTTGATATTCTGTTGGTAGGCCCTATTTTTTTTAGGTCAATCAAATCGTTACACTTCAACTCTCACAGTATCGAATAACAGAACTTCTATCCTATATAGAATCTTTGCTAATATTTTCGGCATATAGTGCACCGGCCATCACAATGCCCATCAATATATAAAGCTTGAAATACTAAATTCTACTATATGACAACTAGGCCTAGCATCATAAATGATCAATGATGGGTGTATAGCCTATACGTACGACACTGTGTATATTATGGATAATATAACTTGTGTGGAGCGTTACCTAGCATCATTAAAAGTCAGACTCAATTACAATAATTATTGGACCATAAAGAACCGAAAACAAATATCACACGAAATTCCATAATGCAATGTGACATGTTTTGATTAGCCTGTAGACAAATCTAATTTCTAATGCAAATTGCTTTTCGTTCAATGAAAGAAGAATTTGCCAAAAAGATTCGGGATTATTTGTGAAGCTATGAGCGGAACGACTTCACGTTAGCACACATCTCACATGTTATAGGCATGAGTCGCACAAAGTGTCTTTTATTAGGCCTAAATGTGCACTAAGCAGTTGATAAATTTCTTTTAAGATAGGTCCACATGTATATGTGATACTAATGTCTTGCTGGCAAGTTGTTGCCGTTTAACGATACTGTGTCGTAGCAAAGATAATCAGTGTCGCCCTCCTCATTTTTGCAGGCTTGGGACTGGCACTGTCAGAGTGCAAACAGTGACGCAGTTATGCGATACTAATAATAAGTATACCAAACGATGAAGACTGCCTGTTTAGTACGTTAGTAAGTGGCGCATCCTGGCGAATGTGACGAAAATGCTGATGATCGTTGCACTTTTTTGCAGCAACAGGCCTAATCAAACAGAAAACAGATGAAAACCCATCTGAGATTCGGACTTAAAGTTCTTTTGAACAATTATTATAAGTCAATCAATCAGTCAGTCAGTCAGTCAGTCAGTCAGCAATTGAGCAATAAAAACGTAGCGGATATGTTCATTTTCTTCTCTGTCGATTGAGCCACCAGAGGGCCATAGCAAGGACTAACCGCTTTCATCACAGCTTGCGATGTCACGCGATTCCATTTCTATAGCAACAGAGACACATTTCCGTTGACAACATTGCATAGCATATATATATATTATATATATATATATTATATATATATATAATATATTTGTAATATTATATATAATGAAGGCCCCATCGAGTCTGCATGAATGAACTCAAATAAGCAGTCACTGGCTACAGAGATCAAAGGCGACACCAAAATAGACTGTCATGAATCACTTCGTACATTATAGGCCTATACACAATTTTGGATATAGGCCTACAATTATGTATGTGCATGTAATATATTTGATATATAGGCCTATACAGGGAGGGAGGGAGGGAGAAATAATGTTGAAAAGTGAGAAAGTGAGACGGGGGTGGAGAGAACCTAGAACACACTGTTTACCTGTTTCACTTCTGCATTGAACATTTTGCATTCATTTCTGCAACGATATCTTGTTCAGTTGCATAAATGCATACTGTCACCTCTTCACATGTTCACGTCAGGGTGAGAATTGCCGGGGGGGGTTGGGGAGGGGGGGTTCAACCCCCCAGTCTTTCTTAGAGCCCCATGTTAAAGTATGTTTTTCATACCCCAATTTCAAGTTTATCATAGGCCAACCCCCCAGTTATTTTTCCACAATTCTCATACTGGTTCACGTTACCGGTTAGCTATGCTTTAAGTTTAAGGCGTCTAAAATAATGGACGAAAATTGAGTATCTTAATAATTATGTACACACATGTACACGCACAAACTCAAGAACGGTTTTGATTCAATCGCGTATACGAATGGCATTTCGGCAGAGGGCGATATCAAAACACAATAACAATTGATGCAGAGGTCGATTTGCGAATGAAGTCTCTCTTCTTCATGATCTGGCATCAAATAAAACGTATAATTATATCGTAAGCCTAGGTATTATTAGCCTATCGTATAACTATTGTCGTGGAATAAAAATTATTATTATCAACCATTTTAAAATGAGACCACAATTATAATTGGCTAAAATATATAATTAAGAAGAATAATTGTTATGAATTGCGTCGTTCGATAATATCAAAGATAAAATTCCATTATTCATCCGACGGTTTGTCACTGGAATCCATCTCATCTGCGTTGATCTCAGGTTGACCGTCAAACCCATCCGTTCCCTCCTTCTTCTCTTCCTGCCGGGGGTTCGTCGGAAGAATAGCATCGTAGGCTGGAACCGGTGGCCTGTCTCCCATGTACGGCGGTGGTAGAACAACATCACCAGATGCGGTGGGGGCGTCGCTTCCTTCTCGCTCCTCGGGACTTAGGACTACGCCGCTGTCGACGAGGTGTGTCTGGGGTTCGGCGCCTGGTTCGGAGGACGTGAAGATGACGGCGCTGTATGGAGGAGGAGGCAGAGAGGATTGCGTTTGTCGACGGACCTGCTGGCTGCGAGTTCGCTGCTTTCGTTTCTTGAGGATGAAGATGAGGAGGAAGACGAGGGCGAGGATCATGAAACCGGTGACGAGGATGAGGACGATGATCAAGGCAATCGTCCAGGCTGGAAGAGAAGTAGGCCTAATTCATAAGGCGGAGTGGTAGTGATTCACTCGCCCAAACTGGTGGAACTAAATATCGTATACTGCATTTCATTCAATCAAATTTTGCTTTAATTTATCGCATTTGCTATAGCTCCCCCTTCAAGCTCGCTACTCAGAGGTGCTCCCGACTACAGCGCAAACACTGCATTGGAATTTTACGAAAAATTGATAACTTAGGATTTCGGGCAGAACAGCAGTTAAAATCATGGAACGAGTCAAAGAGTGGATCTCATTTCAGAGCAAATAACCAGCATACGTGTATGCAATGCATGGTGGTGGGCAACAATTATAGTTGATACCTCATGTATGCTGCAGTGCGATTTATTGTAAGAATGTATAATTATTTCACTCACCACTTGTTCCGCTGTCATCGTCGACTCCTGTTAAGTAATAAGAAGAAATAATACATTACATAATTTATCAAGTATACGTTTAATTTGTCTTCGTTCATAGACTCTTTGTGCTTCTCAGTCTTTTGTTCGAGGTCGCCTTAATGGTAGCCTATAGGCTATTCCGCAAAAGCGTTATAACTGCGAGACGTTAGAAATTCTTCCTTTTCAACTCTCTGCCCCAAGTCCATCATTATAGGAAAATAATTTGAATGGAGCTCAAAGCTATATTTTGCAAGAACGTGCATCCAAGCCATATCTGAAGACAAGATTAGGCCTACTTATAGAAACATTCACATGACTATTTTTAGGAGCACTTATAATTGCACCCCTTCAAGACTGTCTATACTCAAAAGCAATATGGTATTGTGAGATATGTCCGATCAATATTTGTATGTGACACTGCAAGTGAACCTGATGCGTCTCACGTCTCGTATTTAATATTTATGTTTAATACGACCTATTTTTAGAATATATAGTTGCCTAACATTTTTGATATCATTTATATACTTCTAACCATAATGAACCTCTAGTGAGACCTTATTAGCCTATCTATTGAGAGGTCGTTTTACAGCACATTAATTTTAGCAACTGAGTAATAATACCCACGGGTGTGCTGTACGGAGTGTAGGCTATTATATAAGTTAACAAGTTAATGCACTATTGCCAATAGCTATACTCCGTTTGCATGGAGTATATAATATAGGTCTACTCAAAATGGCACCTGCCAGAGCTTCATTAACTTCGAAATGTTGTTCAAACTTCTGTATAATTCCAACGAACGATTCCAAAACGAATCTTGCATGTTATGGAGTTCTATCAACAACATCAAACAACTTGTCTTAGCTCATTATACCAACCTATCGTAGTCCATCCTGGACATGTCTGTAGAATAGGCATGCTCAGGGTTCGATCCCACGTCCATTGCCACTTGGCTGCATCCTCGCCACAATTAGTCGTCAACGTTTTATTCAGGCAATTGAAAAAACTATCGGCCAATCTGTTATAGAGAAACAAAAGCACCTCGTTAGAGTTTACTCATCAAATTCATAACAAATACAATAAATACGTGTGGAACGCAGGGGTGCAAGCTCCTGCGGAGCGACCCTGGGCAAGTTGCTTACCCATCATTGTCTGTGGGGAAGGCAACGGGAAACCACCTCACTCATCTCATCCCCAGGGGCGTAAAGCCAATGAACCTGCCTACGGGCAGAGCACCATCATCATCATCATCACAATAAATACTTCCATACATGCCTGCTGCATACATATATTTTGGGATATATGCAATTATGCATGGCAGATGAAAGTTTGTTCCTGTGGACTTACACGCGTAAATATGAACCTGCGAACGTGCATGCAAACATAGGCTATATACATAAATACATATATTTATTTTTATACACGTGCTATGCCATCCTGGCATTCATACAAGCATGAATGCCAGCATACAAAAAAAAATACACAGACTACATGAAAAATAATATACATACACACATTACACACAACACAAGCATGCCTACACACATAGATATATTGTGGGGTGCGGTGGTGTAGTGGATATGTTCGTTGCCTTGCAACCGGAGGGTTGCAGGTTCGAATTCACCTCAAGTCGCCGCGTAGAGATCTTGAACAAGTCCTTCACTCGCAATTGCTCAGCGCTTCGACGGGAAACTCCGATGCAGTCGGAAGCGCCTCTAAGTAGAGGGGGCGCTATAACAAGTGCACAAACACTGCACATACAAAGAAACATGCATGCATGCATGCATTAATGCATATAGTTGCATACATGCATACAGTGTCATACCTATATGGAATGAAATACAGTCATAATAACTTAAATCCAGAGAGCAGTAGCTGCATTGTGTGTGAGACTTTCTTACTTGCAATAGTCCGCCATCTTATCCCTTGGCACAGTTGACGATCCATTGAGAAGTTCCTTAGACTTGAAGTCAAAGATTTGCTTGCACAGTGAATCCGCTGCCCTCACGACAGGAGGAGATGTGTAGCATTCTAGATAGTCGACCACGACTACACAACCACAAGAAAAACACAACTGTTTGGACTTCTTAAGTGGGCGCTATATAAGTTCTTGGAATTAACAATGTACAGCAACATATACATGTACATGTAATTCAATGCACAATAGGTTATTAGTTGCTTCTGTTGTAATTGTAATTGTAATTGTAGTCGAACATTTATATAGCACCACTTAAAGAGAACTCCTCTGTTGCCCCATTGTCTAAATGAAAAAGGCATCAACCGTCGGCTCAACACAGATTGTGTTTTAGAGATTCATCGGATGCATCCGCTTTGTTGAAAAAGTTGATAAGAGACTTGCCCGAAGAACCATAATAAATGTCCTTTTTTGGATCAAGCATGACGGCATTCACGTATTTTCATATAGCACCTATTCAACGGTACTTTTCGGAGGTGCTCCCGACTCCAGCAGGACCAAAATAACAGATGCATCTGACTGAGTAGTGCGAGCTCGCAAATGATAATAGTTTATATGCAGCATATCATCCACCAATTATCATTAGGGCCTACTACAATTAGACGTATCCTATCCGTGAAGGCAAAGAGATGAAAATAATGTTCCTACGCGTTAGATTGGACTTCTTGCAGAGATATTCGTAGGCATCAATCCATCCCTCGTACTTGCGACTCGAACAGCTCTCCGTTACTCCACTCATGCATTCCGTAAACTTATCAAACGTCCTGCGAAAAAATACAAAACAAAATATTGATTGTGTAGCACGGAAAAGCGGTGCAGCTAGTTCGCACATCATTGACTAAGCAGACTCCTATGTGGCCTCTACTGAAGCAAACATACGCTGCATAGCAACTGGCGACATTGAAAGTGCAAGTGTACCAACGTGTGTGTGCGTGTGCGTGTGCGTGTGCGTGTGTGTGTGTGTGTGTGTGTGTGTGTGTGTGTGTGTGTGTGTGTGTGTGTGTGTGTGTGTGTGTGTGTGTGTGTGTGTGTGTGTGTGTGCGTGTGTGTGAGAGTGTGTGTGTGTGTGAGGGTATTGATAGACACAATGTCATTAGTAGACAAGAAAGTGCCATTACAAGGTCATTCTGCACCAAGGACTCAGAACCAAACAGGACCCAGGACATTAATCTTGACCTGATGACCAGATGGGGTCATTAAGTGCAAAATGTCCTTATATTGGTACTTCCTTATTTATCTACGCACATCATTGTCTGATAGTAAGCAGGTTTTATATTTTAATTAAGAAGCTGAAGCTGTGTCTGTCATATCATGTAGGCCTACCTGCAGCGATCCTGAAGCCCTGAGACCGTGGCGTTCCAAGTTGGAAGATCATCGTCAATGTGGTCAATGTCTAGTCCGTCTCTAGACAAATAGTCCAAGCAGAACGAAAGCGTTTTGTTGCTACAGTCTAGCGCTGTGACCGTCCTTACGAGACCTGCAACACATCAGTTTCAAATTTCAAGCATACTATCAACCTGTATTCATGTGATATTCCGTTCATTAAAAGCAAGATATTATTTTTTAAGCAATGACGCACGTTGATTTATTTTTAACGATCTGAAATAGGTTCTATTCTTGGCCAGACAGCATCGTTCATAATAATTAGGAGTCGGTCTGTAAAAATAACTTACAGACGACAAACTAGAAAACAGTTTATTAAATTAGTCCTGCTTAATTCTATGGCTCTGTATTTTTAACGCCTGTTATGTATCTCTGCAACGATGACCTGATGGGGTCATTAAGTGCATAGTAGCCTACTTCATAACTTCATAGTGTTCATAATTATATATAGCTAACCAATCTATGACTTTTAAACAATGCTCATTTTTCAGCAAGGCCTGGAGTTGCATAGTCACCTTCGGTTAAGCAGTTAGTAATAAATGTGCAGGTAAAGAGGCGTAGTCCTGACTTAATGACCTGCAGCCATGAAGTTTTCATTGTACAAACATTATGACGCCATTGGACCACCTAAACTGCATGGGCCAACTTCATTTCCAATTCCTGCCTGCCCTTCTGGCTCATGTCGCTACGTGTATGATAGTCATAAGCTCAAAACTTCTAAAGCGCTACTTTAAAACTGTAAAACCAATATTGCTGGAGACCGGTTTATTCGCGAGCGCTGCGTCGAGTTAGAGAGGTTGTTTAGAGATACCAAGTTAGGTTTCTTTCTAACCAATCGAATGCTCTGCTGTCTTTAGCACGCTGAGTTTTCAACATCCCTTAGGATATGCATATTAGAGTCATCTAGCATTTAAACTCTTGCCCCTGCATAGGCTACATTAGCGACTGACGTAGGCCTAAGTTAAATTGCACTATTTTTGCAGAGGGAAAGAGGAGCAGGTTCGTTTTGAGATGTCGAGATTGATGTTGATGTTGGCGCATTGAGATGGATGGTGGAAATCAATGAGACAAAAAAGACAATCAAATTAGAAATCATCATTCAGACAATGAAAGTCAAGTTGGAAGCCGATAAGCCATGGAGGAAAGTCGTCAGTGGAATAGGACTTGTTTGTACAGTGTGGAATGTTGGTGACCTTTGGAAGACAATTGAGGATAGAACAGCATTCAAATTGAATCCAAATTACAGGGCTTTTTAACGTGCAGTTGTACACAAAATGTGCAGTTCTAAATGGATTTGTGCAGTTGTAGAAGCACTTTTGTACAGCTAAAACTAGCAAAAAAAGTCATTGTCCTGCGATTGGAAGTAATTTACTATGGAGGATTGGAAAGGAAAGAAGGGGTTGTGCAGTTCTAAAAATTCCTTAGGAACAGCCATGTCAAATTCTGCTCTAAAGGTTCGCTTCCAAGAGAATTGTTTTCATCTCACGACGCTAAAATATATCTTAAATAAAATAAATGAAGTCTTATTAATTATAATTATTTGTAAAGCACCGTTAATCTAAGTAGCAAATAAGACAAACCCGTTGGTGTGACTTACATAGGAAGGAGACCAGAAGGACTGGCGTGTAGAGCTTCATATCTATGAAACCTTGTCTTGTTGATAATGACTTAGTTGTGGATCATGGCAACTGTTAGCAAAATAACAATGCTCATCGATTATCATCATTAAAGCTTTAGAGCGTTCTATAATAGATCCTCAGAAGACGATATAGTGTCGTGCGGCATTATAGACGTTAAATCCATTTCCTTATTCACTGTAAAGGTTTAGTTTACGTTGCATAACTAATACTTCCACTGGGTTTACAGTATACCTTTTGATGCCTTTTCAATCATGCGATCATCTGAACTATGTGCTTGAGCTATGTTAATGTTATGTGAATAGACCTTCGGTGATCAACAAAGTATTGATTGTGCATAGTGTGATAGATGTTTTAGAAAGATAAAAATTTGAATTAAATTAAACTTTACATTCCCAAACATTTTAGGTTTGCACTTGATTAGTCTGATATGGAGCCTGTCGATATATCCTGTGAGACATGTTTTGATTATTTGATACGTAGGCCTATAATACATGGCCAGGGTGCAATGTGCAAGATGAACCCTTCTCCACCCGTCTCCCAATGAACATAATGCAACACACGATACACGGTTTGCGTTTCGCTCCTCCCCCTCCTCCCAAGTAGGTCTACCTCTCTAAATGCAGCGACAATTTGCACCTCACAATAGCCTAATTAAAGAGCAATTTCTTGAAATGCAACGCTACATCACATAATGCACCACTGGTTAGGTTCCATTGAATCGGTGCTCTATCAATTTCTCAATCTAAGTGCAATAACAACAAGGCCTATAGACCATGCCATGTTATTATATTCTGCTATGGTTGGCAATCACGTTGGTTATTAAGTTTACGATGCTAATCATGACGACGACGACATTGATGAAGAGGAAAGTAGTAACAACAACAACAACAACAACAACGATGGTGATGATAATAATGTTTCAAATGATATTTAGTAACAAAGTCAACATTAGGCCTATTATAATCCTACCTATTATGAGCAACAGCAACATGCTACAGCAACATGCTTTAACGCCTGCCAACTTTAGCGCCACTCAAAAGAACAGTTTCAGACTACAGGGTCTCCACTTGATACATAAAATATAGGCGTAGCCTACCTGTCTGAAGAGCAGGTTTAGGCTTCCGGCCTTTAAGGTAACAGTCCAGTTAGGCCTTGATTTAGTCCAGCCAAGATTGAACTTAGTCTACAAAACTGTAGTTAATTTAGAAGTTCATTGCTTCTGTAGCGAATCCAGAATCGTTGTCTCATTAGAATCCAACTCAGCAAACATATCCGATAAATTCCTTTCTGTTCAGCAATAACTTTACGTGAAACGGTGACAGTCACTGACATCGAAGCGCTGAGCAGCTGTCCTAGCGCTGAGCTTCGTTTTCTTGCCCTGCCTGACTGCTTGCTAACCTGCCTACCTGCCTACCTACGCGCCCGCGCCTAGCGGAGCATGACCAAGGACAGACGATGCGTGTCTTGTGTTCTGAAGAGCTAGAAGCACTCGTGGAATACTTTTTAAAATTTCTGGACTCGAATCTTAGAATAGGCGTAGGCCTATACAGACTGACATGATTTCATAAAGCATGCATGATTCTTGTACAATATTCAGGCTACAGTCGACCATGCCCAATTGCAACTTTAGGCCTAATCGTGGTTGCACTCTTAGGCTATAAATAATTATGCGGTGCATTCGCAATTTCACATGTAATTTATAGACGTCCATGACCAGTCATTGCCAGTTAAATCGTGACCATAGACTGACGATAGGCCACAACAGTTTCGAGTGATGTTGATAAATGTTGACAACCTACTGTTGTCACTCTGCTTCTTGCACGCCCATAACTTTTCATAATAATTATTCACTCAACTCACCCACCCTACACACTCTGAATTCGTTAGGCCTACATCAATATTTTCTTAGCTATGCTTTGTTGTAGCCTTGTAGGCCTACTACAAATGAAGTGTGGGTTATCAACGAGGGGAGAGGAGGGTAGTTCAGTGGAGGAGAAAGAGGGGGAGGAGGGACAATTTATATCGTATAGACCTTGTAAATAAAGTCACAATGGCAGACGATATAATTTAACTACATTTTATAACCAGGCTGATCCAATGACAACCCCTCCGCTCTTACATTGATTGCGGTCTTCTGTCGTTAATAATGCAGACTGGTAACATCAAACACTTGTGCATATAATATAAATAGGCCTATTTGGTAGTAATAAGCTCATAACATGATGTAATTGTAGGACTATATAGGCTATAGCCGTATTAGCAGTGTTCATTCGCATGTTCCTCAGTTCCTGTGGTCTTAACAGCTCTTAACATGCTCTTCATTTCAAATTCCGTTACAGTTTCTATCGTCAATGGCCTATACGTACATAGTTGCATACTAATGACGAACTTGTATGCAAATAATTATTCAGCCACTTACGTTTGTGTCGACCTACTTAGTCTTGCGTAGGTTTTGGTTTTTCGCTGAAGAACGTCGTATTTCCACAATGGAATGCTTAGAAATCCTGCAACAGGACCACTGGTAGAATTGGTTGCTTCTGTATCTCATCGTACGACATGACATTGTGTACAGTCAAATGTGAACGTACACCTGCAGCATATTTTCGATTGTAATTGCAAAATTGTAATATGACATTTACAGAGCGCTACGTTACGAGAAACTCGTCAGTGATGTCATTCAACGTCTGAAGATTTGCCAGTTGTTTCTAAAACAATGAACAGCTTTGCATGCAAATCTACAGACATGTTTTTAACAGATGCATAAAATAATATAGGCCCTATTTTATGATTGAAAACATTGATTTTAGCCTTACTCGCTCAATAGGCTACTAGGCTTGCTTCAATGCGGGCACGATAATTGGCTTGTTTGATTCGCAGGCAGGCAGGCCTATAAGTATTTTGATGTCAATAATAAAATATGCAAGCAGAACTTTTTATAGGCAAACAAATAAAACAAACCCTTTCTGAACCGTTCGTCACAGTAAAATGCAATGCAAAGCAAATTTTATTACGCTGCAGAAAAATCTACACACACAAGAATGCAACTCAGATGTTGCTAACGCTACATGTAGGTTTTGCTTCACAATATTTTCATTCACAAGTCACCAGTTCCATGGGCGGAGGGGCGAACGAGTGGCGCCTAAGAAACGAAGGAAGGACGCGAGATTTTGGGCTGACGAATGGATGAGGACCAAAATTTCTGACGACGTTTTTTCTTTTTTTAGTCGTCCGGCCGAAATCTCTAGAAAAAATACCCATTTTTCCCGTCCAAAAAGTTGATGACCTTCTTTAGTCATTTATTCGCCAGTGTATGCACTATGCAGTGTCTTCGTGAAGTTTCCATGCCCTAACACTCAACAATTTGGAGAAACAAATGCATAGGCCGTCACCCCAACACTTCTGTGGAGGGGACCGTCCCTCTGTCCTCCCTAAGTCTCTGCCCATGGAACAGAAACCGTATTCTCGACGGTGGACGGTTAGGTACGGCCGACGTGCCTGCCTCCTCCTCCTCCCTGGTCGTGGACGCAGTGGTGATGGAACCTCAGTTCCGGAAGGGATTCACGCGTTGCGGAACCGGATCGGAAGCGGAACGCGAAGTGGAACAGCGAATCCTTGAGTATCCTGCGGAACCTTCGACCGAAGATGACGTATATGAAGAAGTTGACTGACGAATTGAAGACCATGAGGACCTGACTGGCACTGGTCAGTCGGATGAAGTCCATCGAGAAGAGACCGAGGTCGAAGTTCCGGTCGACGAAGGACACGACCTTGAGGGTGAGTTCCGGGGTCTCGCAGAGGACGAAGACGACGACGACGATGAGGAGCACGACGGTGGCACTCCTGTCGTCGCTGACACTTCCGGGGGAACTGACGGAGGACAGACGGACCCTCAACGACCACTGGTTGCGACCGCCGCCCGGCGACATGTGAACCTCGTTTGATCGCTGTCTCGAATACCTGGATCACATCATTGCATTATTTGGATTATACAGAACTTATAATTCAACTCTATCATTGTTAGCACCTTTAGGACGTAGTGTATTTAAAGTAATAATAATTATGTGCCAGACTTTTGTATACGGTACGGTAGATTTTGACTGCAGCTGATGAAGGCGACCGTTAACTATTAGACATGCTGACTACTGGTCAGAGACCATCACTATAAATCTTACTTGACTGAGCACTAATCAATACAGAACTCTTCCACTCTCGGCCCGTGTACAATTTAAAGTCCTAGTTTTGGTCATTAAGTCTCAAATGGGTCTTGCTCCGATCCGAAGTATCCGCGTGATCAGATGCTTCGCCCCCTTTCTGCCACCTCGCTGCGTCCTCTTAGGTCCTCTGATCGGCTTGACCTCTTTGTCCCCTGAGTCACGATCGCCATGGCTCAATCTAGATCATTTTCCTGCATTGGTCACTTCCTATGGAGTGGGCTTCCTCCATCAATTCGCTCAGCTATCCTCTCTGGTAGTGTATCCTCGTCTTTCTCTCGTCTAATAACTTTCCTTTTTTCTCGGGGTTGAACGCACTGGGAGCGCTTCTGAAAGGTTCTTGCTGCGAGAAGCGCTTTATAAATGGTCAGCTAAGATAAGATAAGAACTACATGCAGGTTTCAAAATAATTTGAAGTGGATATATTATTATGTAGTATAAGCTTACTCAGGACAATGGTAAAAAGTCTCGCCCCAACTTAGTCGTGTTCTCATCTCTTAATTTTATTTCACCCCATCCGACTATAATTATAGTGATGATGACTTGCTTGATGATGCTTTGATAAGTTTGATTCGAATCAATGTGTTTGCGGTTGTTTTGCCGTACAGATAAAAATATTACTTCAGTTGGTGCTGATAGATAGCCTGGCATTCACACATAGAACCAGCTGCATCATCATCATGGTCGTCGTCATCATCATCATCATCATCATTATCATCATCATCATCATCGTCGTGATCGCCATCATCATAATCACCACCATCATCCCCATTGTTCTGCACTGGTTGTAGTTGAAGACATAACCTGCTGTGTACCTAATCGCCTGTACAAGACGGCAGTTGATAAGTATGATAGTAGTCAGCGGTCCAATGTACAGTAGTATAATGTACAATCCGTCGATGTAGACATCGTAGTAGTACGAGTTGGAGAAGCTTTGACGGTACAGCATTCGAGTGGTACTGCGCCGCGTACACGGATCGTACCAGCGGTACACACAGCTATCGAAGAAGCGCGGTACGTTGTACAGCAGTCCCGCACAGAAGACGACGACGACGGACCAACGTCTGGAGGTGTCGTTAAACAGGAGTGGCGAGGTGAGGGGGACACACACGCAGACGAACCGGTGGACGGTTACGAGGACCATCATCCAGATGGTTATTGTCTGGAAGGTCTTGAGAAGCGGGAAGACGACTGGTTGGATCTGGATGAAGTGGTCGACTTCGGAGGGTGGTAGGAGGTATCGGAGGGGGTAGCGAAGCGACGCGGCCAGCAGGTAGAGCGTGTCGGCGACGGAGAGGGCCTGGAGGAAGAAGACGGTGCCGTGACGCTCCTTGTCCCGTCGAAGGACAAAGATGGAGATGACGTTGCAGACGACGCCGATGACGATCAACGGACTGGTTAGGTAGATGTCGATGATCGCCTGGGAGCCAGTGGAGCCTCTTCGAAGGATCTTCGTCGTCGTCGTGTCGTCGTTAGTAGATGATGTCCAGCTGACGTTGGGGTTCAGGGTGGAGGTGAAGGTGGAGGAGGAGGACGTGGCTGAGGAACAATTCCCAGCGATTATGTGGACGCCGCAGTTGTACAACATTGTGACTCTTTATTATGCAGAGGAAGGTTTTACAGAGCGTCTTTCAGCGTATGATAATTATATCTGCCTGTGGATGTGTTTGAATCTGGCTGTCATTCTTCCGGTTGCTCTCTGTTTTCTCGTTCATCACTCTCTAGAAACGTGAAAACCTGAAAAAATACAGTTGGGTCAAGATATACATGTACGGGGTTAATTGGCCAAAAGTATCCCCTTAGGTTTTTGCCAATATCTTGGCCAGAAATAAGAATTCGTGAATCAAATCTTACAGCTTAAAGGTGATTCCACTGTCCACAGTGATGAGTGGAGTAGACGCGTTGCCCAATATGCAGACC